>BGPR01019715.1:0-28820 GCA_013235015.1 Araneus ventricosus
TCTTTACAGCGCCGCCTAACGGTGACTTTTGTACTTTCTTTCATTCCTTAAAAAACCTTTCGTATGGAATACTTAATCCGCAAACCGTTTTCAAATACTATTAATTTTTTATTTTCTACTAATGGATTTTTTCACTAAATGCAGCTAGTGCATGCTTGATTTAAGTTCAAATGAATCTTCCTATTTAATTTCACTTTCAAGAAGTGACTCAGTAACCAGAACAACAGACCATGCTCATCCCGGTATTTTCTTCGAATCCTCAAGACGCGAACGTTGCCTTAGAGTTTTTTATACTTTCTACTTTTCCTTTATAATCTAATGCTTCTCGTTATGACCCTCTGACGTCTAAACAAAACAGAACTTTGTAAACATTCAGCGAAGAAGTTTTCTTAGTGAGTCATAAGGCGGCAATTCACAGTCGCTCCACGCCAAGGAAATTCATCCAATACACGTCACTCTGATCCCCGACCTTCGCCTTCTCTGGTTTCCTAGGTTACCTACCCAAAGTCTCCCTACTACCGCACACGTACCTACCTCTGCAGCACTTATGGTCGTCCTATAGCTCCCCGCCATGCCAATTCCGACGAGTTTCTAACATTGACGTTTGGTTTTGGAATGGAACGGTTGTCAATGACCAGCCGTATTCTGTATGGTACAAATTTAAGTGTTTCACAGCTCTCTCTTTTTTATTTGTTCTTTTTTTATGCACAAGTTGATATTGCTTCTTTTCACTCATGTTTCTACATGCATTGTTTCCTTAAGAAAAGAAGGAGATTCGAAACTCTAATCCGAAACATCAAAGCAATAAAATGATTAAGCTTCATCGAAAAGTCTTGTTGTCGTTTGGCTTTATTGCTTCAGCACATTCTTAAAATTTTTATATCGCTCAATTTACAAAAAGCATGCCACCCTAGAAACATTATTTTTTAAAAAACAAATCGGGAACTTCCTCCTCTCTACTTTCTCGCATACTTCCACAAAATGATGCCACTTATAACTTGTGCACGAAAATAATTTTGTGTAGGTGATTTGCAAACATATGTTTCCGAATGACTAAAAATAAATGAAATGCTATAGAAGGATCCGCAATTGTATCAATTCCTGTTGACGAAATTTGATAAATTGTGACACGTCTCGGCGCTTTTTCGTTAAGGGAGCTCCATTCTTCGTCAAACTGAAAAGTTAACTCGAGAAAGCGAACTACGCCAACAATTTGGCTTTTAGACGAATGGGTTTCCGATCGGCTTCCACTAAGGTCTCTAGAATTTGGCTGTCTGCTCTAAAAAATAGTTGCATATTGCTTAGCTATCATTCCCTAGAATTTCGCTACTTTTCTCCGGAGTTCATTAACGGATAAATTTCTTACATATCTTCAATTTTAGAGTGAAGAACACAAATCAAACGTCATCGATTTAGCTCGTCGTGTTTCTGAGCCATTGTGTTTGAATGGATGTACAGATAGCTTCTGTTGAAGGATTAATCCAAAGTTTGTTAAAGATCTTCAATTTCGGTGTAATGCCTATAAAACTAATTTCATCCTTTTAGAATCCGACTCTTTGATTCATTGTTTTCTATTTTACATGGATAGACATTGATTATATACATAGACAGAACTTCAAGGGTTTTTATTTTGTACTCAGATAAGTCTAAAATGTAAAGATTTTTGAATATCTCGGGGTTGCCTTTCTTTATGGGCATAACATGCGCGGAACATATCACATTGATTGCCGTTTACAAGAGCGTGCAGTGATCATACACTACAGAACAAAACAACAACAGAATAACGAAATTCGTCTCGTGAGACCTACTTTTAATCATTAAAAGCCCGTGTTTTTCAAAAATTGATTTTATATTGTTTTTTTTATTTCTTAAATAAAACACGGGAAAAATACTTTTAAACTTCCTATTTTGTTTTAAGTAAGGTTTACGGCTGAAAACAGTTTGCTACCAACTAACAACACTGGGAGTAATTTCAGAAACAAAATCCTGGATAAAATCCTATAATTTCAAACACAGACGAATTTTAATAATTAATAATGCAGATAAGGAATTTCCTTCAACAATGTAGAATAAAATACGATATTCTGAAGCTTACAAATAAAGCTAAAAAGGTTCAGCCTCAAGCGAAAAACACCAATTTTTTAATGAGCACACAGGCTGCCATCTGTATGTTGTAAATGGATTTAATAAAAAAATTTCAGTATTTATAATATTGGCAACAACAGGCATTAGAGCTTTAGTCTTATTCTCCAGATTTTAGATGACAAAATTGGGTATGTTGCTTAAAGGCAACACTGGGCGTTTAAGGGTTAATTCAGTCAGGCACATGTGCACAATAGCGGAGAGGAACAGAAAAGGCATATCCCGTCATCTGTGCGTACTTTCAACAATACATATTTGACGTTAAATAAGCAAATTTCCTAAGCACAAAAAATGCACTAATAATATATTTAAGTTTTTGAGTTAGCGTCTTCAAGACAGACAGGCAGACAGACTTCTCATAGACAGATTTCTTCCAAAATTTAATAGAAATTTGCAAATTCCTTGTAAAGACCACATATCAAGTTTTATCCTTCTATCTGAAAGCTGTTTTGATTATTGTTTACAAAGACCGAAACACACAGCAATAAACATATTTCAAAAAGGGGGGGTTGTAAACTTGGATATTCAACAAATCTTTAGGTCGAACTTCCTGCGATTACGATACTTTCTCTTCGCACTTGAGAATGCAATAAAGAGCTATAAAATCCTTATTTTCATTTTTGGTGTCTAAATATTTGAAGTGAAGTCACATGCATACATTTTAATCGAAGGCCAAGTAAGGCAAAATTTTCAAACACATCTGCTTTTTAAACATGAATAAGCTATCAAAACACACATAGGAAAATGTTAAATCAATTAAAGTTTATCATGCCAGCGAACATAAAAAGTACCTCCAAGAAAAGTGTACAATTTTCTCTCATCCCCACTGGGAAAAGCTGTTATATCTTCTAAATTAAAAAATTTCAGAACTGCTTAGTTTTCCCAATTGAACCAATTAGGTTCAGATTTGATAATCACTGTCCCCTTATTGTCCCTCTTCGTTACTGGAGGGAAGAAGTGACATTTGCTTGTTTTTCGCAACCTTTAGTGTGATAAAGCCTTCCCAAATTCTTCCTTTATCAGCTGCCTATCTCTGACCAGTGACCACGAACTTCCGTCGTTTAATTAGAGATTAGGATTAGCCTTCCGTAAATCTTATTAGCATCTACCTACAGCAGAAATTTACCTTTTCAATCTAACAGTATCTACAGGAAACGAAATTAAGAGCAATTACCAAAACCTTATTCCTGCTTCTCTTTTTTACATTCTCTCGTATAAGAAGCATACAAAAAGAAAGCATTGTAATCGTCAATATTTCGACCTTCAGATAATGACGAGCCACAACATTTTAGACCTGTCCGAGTGAAAAGATATACGACAATGCGGGGCCATGGGGCGGTGTTCTGTCTCTCCATGTATATGAGAGCGAAGGCTCAGAAAAAGTTCCTCTTTATGGATGGAATTCAGTATGCAGTCATTACAGTAAAATTGTAGATCTTTAAGAATTATTGGAACCTTCTACAACAACAATGTTAAATTAGATATTTTCTATGTACTTTTTCACAAAATTTGTTATAGATACATGTTTGAAATTCTTAACACAAGTAAAGAATTTTAATAATGAACTATCTCATTATACTAAAATGTTTATTTTGCTAATCTTGAATTATTTTTATAAATTTACAAAAAATTTTTATGGAAATTTTGCCCTTTATTTACACGAAAAAAACTTGTAAATTTTTTGTTTTTTTAAAATAGCTCTTTTCAGCATATGTCAGGACACATAATAAACATGTCATAAAACTGGCATACATATGAACAGTAGTTTTTGAGAAAAGATGTTCATAGAATATGAAAAATTAACATTTAAAAAATCATTTTAATGTAAAATTACTTAACTATCGGAACATTCTTGCCTTATATTCTAAATTATCCACATTATTTTAAGGCATCATCGTTTCTGTTCTTTTTAAGTCTTTTTTTTTTGATAGATTGATTAAAGGAGTGAATGGGATTTTCAGCTGCAAAAGGAATCTTATCCTCTATTCATTCCAAAGTTTTTTTCAATCCGCTTCAAAAAACAAGGGAAAATTGCCATCAAAAGACGAAATAAACTATTGCCGCGCTAATTCGGTCAAGACAAAACTAGAATGACCCTTTTACTAGACAAAAGCAAGTTTTATTGATTGTAAAACGTAGATCATTACTTTGAAAATAAAATTTAAAGCGCAAAATAAATTAAAATTCTACCACTTACATTTAAATGCAAGCAGCGAGCTTCACTATCTGTACATTCTGTCCCAAAAGTTTATAGAATCTTCTATTTTGCGTATATTTTTTGTTGTATATGATGTATTTCGATGTAACTTACTGTATGGATATGTTATGTCTATTATATTGAAAAAAACTGTAGTTCTACCACATATATTTAATACCAATTTGTAAGACGTAAAATAAACAGAAATAACCTGTCCCAAAAGTTTATTGACAAATGCAATTTTATGCAAATATGGTATCGGTAATCATGACTTCGATTCGGAGCCTAATAAATACGTTGTAAGAAAAGGAAAGCGGTCGTTTTTTCTGCGTTTCAAGATGCCTAAAGCTTCGCAGTTATCTAATGAAGAAGTGAGTAAAATTCTGCATTTGAAATTGCTCGGTAAGACTGATAGGGAAATATCGAAACTTTTAAATCGTTCTAAAAGTATGATTTGTCGTGTATTAACTCGTAAGACGCCATATAAGCCCAAACCTCGTTTGGGAAGACCAAGTGTGACGGATATTCTCAGTGATAGACGGATACAAAGAATGGCTTTCAGTCAGAAAATGTCGTTTCGCGAAATTAATAGGGCTTCCAAGTTGCAAATCTCCAAGAACACTGTTCATAGACGAATTATAGAATCTAGTTATATGATCCACGTAAAAATGGCTCGCAGATTACCGCTCTCAAAGCTTCACATTAGTAAGAGATTAAAATGGGCTCGTAATCATATGCCTTATGGTGATAAATGGATGGCTGTCTTTTTCAATGATCATAAAAAATGGAACCTCGATGGACCTGACGGGAATAAAAAATATTGGCATAATTTACGAAAAGAGCCCAGGAGCTTTTTCAGTAGGTAAAGTGGTGGTGTATCTGTGAAGGTGTGGCCGACTTTCGGTTCCAACGGTCAAGTGGGTTTGGCCTTTTTAGGTGACCGACAAAATTCTCCTAAATACACAGACACACTAGAAAATCCTCTTATTTCATTTGCAGAAAACATAAGGGGACGAAATTGGTAATATCAGCATGATAATGTTCCCATCTATACCTCCAATGCTACAAAAATATTTAAACTCAAAAAATGTTATTGTTCTTGAGTGGCACCGGTGAGCCCTGATCTAAACCCAATTGAGAATGTGTGAGACATTATGTCTCGGAAGGTATATGAGAATTGAGGGCAATTTTATTCAGTGAATACCTTGAAGAGAGCCATTGAAATTCCATGGTACAACTTGGAACCAGAGATATTACAAACCTTAATTATGTCGATGGAAAAGCGTGTACACGATGTCATACTGAAAACTGGAAAGACTTTAAACTATTAAGAACATTTTATTGAGTACCTTTTGTTGAAATGTTAAATTTTCTATAAACTTTTGGGACACCTAATATCTCTATTTTGTTATATAATTGAAATACAAATAATTATTTTTTCTAAATATTTCGTTGAATGCAAGTCTCATATGCTTTGAATAAACATACTTGTAATTGGTGTTTGTATGCCTTTCCGTTTTGCTAAAACATATATTTTACTACAGTCTATAAACTTTTGGGACAGAGTGTATATGGAGACGTCCAGTTTTATATCGCGAAAACAAAATGTCGAAAACCTTCCGATCTTTTAACCAAATTAACCAAAATTGGTATATTGGGATAGTGTTTGATGAGAAATTAATTTAAATGGTTTTGACATTATAAATTTCAAAGTTAGTGCAATTTTAAATATGTAGACGACATCTTATGAACTTTTTAGATATGGAATCGTTTAGTAGATCTATTTCCTGAAATTTGGTACATTTTGTTTTAATTTCCGATGAACGATGGGAGAATAATACTGGGTGGTTCGTTTTTTTACCCGCTACTGTACTTTTAAACAAAATGGTTACATTATGACTTTTTTGTGAATTATTGATCTACGAAAACAGATACTATACTTGATAATTCGTGCTTTATTTCGACTAAGTTTAAAAATTACGCATGTAACTCCAGTTCAAATATTTAGAAGCTACAAATAAAGACTTTATAGCTCTGTATTGCTTACTCGATGTGAAAGAGAGAATGAACGAGTTTTTTATTTTGTTTACTTACATTAAAAAACTTGACTTTATTTCCATTACTTTTAGATTTCGGCTTTAAAGATTCAATTGACTTAGCATTACACCGAAATTACGTAGTTTAGGTGTTTAAATGTAAATAACTAAAACAGAAAACTCGTTCCGTTAAGAGAAGAAAAAGAATTGTAATTGACAAAAACTTCGACCTCGAGACTTTACTGAATATTCACGTTTCATTTCTCCTTGGGTCTGAAAAACACATTTTTTAATAATGTTTTATTTTTAAAAAATAATTTAAATTTTTAATAATTATGTATTTAATAATTATTAATAACAATTTAATAATTTATTATTTTGGAATTATATATCTCTGTTAAGACAATAACAAAAATACCTAATGTTAAGCTACGGGACTAAAATTTTGTGCGTCTCCTCTTACACTAGAACGGCAGGTATGTATAAAAATTTGAAAGTATTAGTTGAGAGTTCTGTCTGTTTGTCTGTATACATGTGAAAACAAGAACACAGAAATACAATAAGCTTTTACCGGATGAAATTTGACAAACGGTTTTATTACTATAATTATAATTCTCGGTTAAATTTTGCGACTTTGAGTCAAATTAACGAAGAATTCATTGTATGTGGATTGGATCTATCTGTTGGTTCGTACATGAAAGCGACAACTCACTATAGGTGAATGAATTTTAGTATGTGATCTCTACATCAAAATGATAATTCTGCATCAAATGTTGTAATAAATCCTACAATGGTTAAACTGTCTGTTCATATATACGTGAACATGATTGCTCGAAAACACAAGAAGCTCGAATTCATATTTGAGTCCAAAATTGCAGATCTATATGAGTATTTGATCCAATCGGTTAATAAGATGGTGATTCAAGTTGCATATTCTATTCTCTTCTATATATAGAGCGGCCGCGATGATCTCATGTTAGGATAGCGGACGGTTCCAAGTTCGAAATAAGATTCTGGGAAGCTAAGCCTTGTATGACGGCCCTGTGCAAACCAAATCCGAGGCCGTGGACAAATGCTCTCTCCGTCAACGGTGTAGCGCGGAAGAATGGAGAGGGGTTTCCAGCTGAGGTATTGTACTCGTCATCTGACAGTATTTCAAAATTACCAGGAAAATAAACGACAGACAGGAGAATAAACGACGGCATATATAGACTACATAACATATTGAAACGTAGTCTTAATGTCTTTTTCATATTTTTTATTCTATTTATTTCTTAAATTATGACTATGTTCCAAAATTCCAATTTAAATGAAATTAAATATTGTTTGGCATGGAATGAAACTTGGGATTAACTGTCTTACAGACTTGCTCTTCTAAAACAAATGCACAGAAATACCAAAATATAAAAAGTGTGGTATTTTGAAAGTCTAAACAAAATAATAATGTAAATATATTTTTAAATTTTAAGTGTGGTAGTTTAATAAAATAATTTATGTGGTTGATGTTAACAAAAAAATGATCACAGGAAAATTTAGTTAGTTTACTGCCATTTTATTTTAATTTTCAAAAATAATATATTATTACAAGAGAACTATGCCAGTTACCAGCTTAATTCAATCAAATGTAATTATTTATGGGAACACATAATTACCTAAATTTTGTTTCGTAAATAAGGAAAAATTGTAACTAACACTTACTGGTTTTCTAAACAAGTTTCAATTATGATTTAGAAACAATACTATTTGACTTTCGGTCTTATTTATTCTTATTATTTCTTCTTATTATTTCGGTCTTATTACGATGAAATGTAAAGGCTAGTGTACTTCATCTGCCCTAGAGTCAAGTGTAGCTAAGATATTTGGCAAATGAAGCTCTGATATCAACCGCAAGTGAATGCATTAATTATTAAATAACACAATATCATATTTCTATTAAGAAATTATAGCAGTTAAAATATTTAGAAATGTTAGAATGGAAAGTCTTTGTATTAACTAATGACTCATAAAATGTTACATTACGAAATGCAGTTTTGCAACCATGAAAACTAGTACATTTCTGAAAATGAAACAAACGTAGTTATTCTACTGTTAAAAGTTAGTTAAGACTGACAATTTTCTTATAAAATAGTTCTGCAAATTTTGCTTGAACGAAACTGCATCACAATCATTCACATGTGGAATCATTCTCAAAAAATAATTTGTATACTAATATATGAGGGTGAAGCAAAATATTTTGACGACTTCATAAATATATTATAAAGCTGTAATATATAATATTATATAATTGCTGTAATTGTATTACCACTATTTTAATACAAAAACTTTCTATATAAAATTTTTAATTTTAATAATAATTAATGCGTTCCAGATGTCCATTTTTAACATTATTTAAAGCCTGAATATTTATATTCGGACTGGTAAATGCAAATATTGTCTAAAACCGTTAAACGTAATCTTTGTGCCATAAGCAAATCAGTATGTTCGAGGCTTAACCCTTTACTGTACAAAAGCTAAGATGCATAAATATACACGTGTGTGTGTGTAAGAAATAATTTAGCGCTTTAGGAAGCTGAAAAATATTGTTATTAATTTACTTCAACACCTAAAAATGAATCCGTGTGTTTTAGAAGTTTATAATAAGCTCTATTAAGTAAGAATGCGCAAAAGGTGCATCATTAAGAGTGGTTCAGAAAGTCCACCATGCTTCAAAGAGTTAACTGATGAATGCACTAGTTCGTGTGTCTACGCGTGTTAGTTATAATCTTCGTTAGACTTCGAAAACAATCAAATGTAGATTTTTTTAAAAAAAATAAAATGCGAGTAAACTACTATATGCTTCTTGCTCAGACAACTAAAGAGAAGGTTGTTAGGTGGATCAATTATTTCTTTCATGTTGTGCATGTAAATACAATTCGGGCGTTATTTTTTATGAAATCCAAGATTGAAAACTACGGATATATATTGAAAGGTGACAAGATATTTAAAATTGTACACAACTGAAAATTATGTGCAAAAGTGTTTGAGAATTGACTACATGAAAGATTCTTTCATATTGTTATTTGGACATGGAGAATTCCTAAAATTCGGCAATTCTTAAAAGCAAACTATAATTCTAGGCAGTAATGAGAAACAAAATTAAAATATTTGAAATTATTAATTTCAGAACTGAATGAAATTATAATAAATATCAAACTGCGGTACGAATTTTAGATTATACATAAGATAAGTTTTTTCTTATTATTCTAATATGCAGTTGTAACGTGTTTTTTAGAACTAATGTGGTATGCATCTCCTCTTTCTGTACTTCTAGTTACAGAAGATGAATTAGAAATTGTATGGAAATTGAAAGTAAAGATTAGGGTGATACTACCTTTGAAACAAGTATTTTTTCTATTGAACCTTGTCTATTAACACAAGGCGATTTCAGCGACCGCGTTGGAGATTTGAAGTTGCCAAAAAAAATACTAAACTTTTATCCTCTAGTCTCAAAAACTGGAATCTCCTTCAGAAAGATGTTAAAATACAATTCTTTCGTAACTGTCAAGAAGAATTTCAAGATTTACTTCGTAATCAAATGATTTAATTTATTGGAACAATATTTGCTCTGTAAGAGAACTTTTAGATCAAGAATATAAACCATCAGAGACGAAAATATTCATAGACTCATCAAAATTTAGATATAAAGTAGTACTTTGCATAAGAGCAGAAAATTCATTTTTGTAGCGTTGACTTATCCAACTAATCAATCTATGAAAATCTGAAAACTCTTTTGACGGAAACACAGTATGTCAAGTATTTCTGGCTCATATGTTCCTACCTAAATATCGTTCCAATGTTAATGGGTTTTCAGATAGGCTATTCTAAATTATTTTGTTTTTCGGACGAATGGAACATTAGAGTCAAGAAAAATTATCATATCAAGAAGGGATAAGCAAAGCGTGAATCCTTTATTCCTGTAGAGAAACATGCGGTATAACCTTTATTAGCCAACTCTGAGAAGATTATTGAACTTCCTCTTCATATAAAGTTAGGACTTTCAAAAAATTTCTTACACACGTATAAATATATTCAGCGGCGGCACGTGCTAAATAACAGTGACATAAGAATTGTATACTGAAAAGTGAAGTTGATGAATTTTTAAGCACAGAATATAAGTGAACTGTTCGTAACTGTGAAAAAATTGAATTTAATTACTACTATTGCTCGATAAATTTTTAAGTGTTATTGTAATCATATATATTTTGCATATTAGTCAAGTGAATGTTATCTTGTGCATTGATGAATATTTGAAAATGAAATTTTTTTATTCTGATGTGTGTAATTTTAATATTTGGACTTCATGCATGTGGAAAGGTTAATTGTTTGCCTTGCCAAATATTAAAGCAAATATTGTAATTATTGGTATCACTATTTTTGAAAAGGCATCAAAGAATACTAATGATATGTCATGTGTAATTATGCATTGGTTAAGATTTTGTAATATCCCATTGGTTCGAGAGTTATTATGGTTATCTTGATCGAATTAATGAAATTTTGCAGTTTAATATTAAAATTTTCTTTCTGCAATCATTGATATGAAATTACTGAGTGCATACAGTGGGTGTCAACTGAAATTCATTTATAGTGATGTAATATGTTTTGTGTTATATTTGCAACTTTTATTATTAATTTGAAGTTCTACTTGGAGCTTTATTCTTCTTTGGGGGGAGGAATGTGAACAGGACTGCATTATAGTTGGACTGAAGGTTCACAGGAATGTTATAGTTGGACCGAAAGTGCACAGACTAATGTTCTAGGTGGACTTGCGTTAGAACAGGTTTCTGCGAAGAAGAGCATGAATGGCAACAAGGTGGAACACACGTGCTTTCTCTTTTTTCTCGTTCGGCGAGTTGTGATGGAGAGGTGAAGAATGGATGTGAAGTGATGTCGCCTTCCCTTTTTGATTCCTTTTTTTACGAGTGGCTGCTTGGTGTTCGATCCATGTTTTCGTGAGATGAATTGAAGCGACTGCCATGTGCTTTTAAGGACATATTATCCCAATGACTTCAGCATCACAGGTGTCCCTATAAAAAGTGTAGCATGATGGAGATCTCGGCTTCGAGTCAATGATTTTTCGAGCTTCAAAATTCTTCTTCCTAAGTTTAAGCATGCGTTGGTAAGACTTTTTTTTCAACTGCAGTTGAAGCTTCCTTTTCCCAATATGTTGCAACATTTTTATACTAGTTAAAATAATATTTTCTTACAACGTATCACTATACTGAAACATTTTTAGAGTAACGATACATATTTTTCATACACGCGTTTTGATGATTTTACAGATTCTTGATGTGTAGACAGTAATGCCGTGGATAAATGTTAATAAATAGTATTTTTCTTATCTACTCAATAGTGTGCTCTTGCCTTTGGTGTACTAATCATTATTACGATCATTGTGCCATTTTTCATGTATTTATTTTCAGCTATAGGGTTAGGCCCAACTTAGCATTTTTAGTCACACCATAACAGGGTGCTGCAAAGTAAAATTCTACGCTGCTTGCGAATGATTTCTGCATATCATAAATTAGGAATTAATTTTCAGTAGTTTAATACTTAGTTAATAAAACATTTTTATTAGACCTTTGGCTTCAAATTATTTTTAATAATGATATTTTAATTTAGAAATTACTCATTTTTTACTACCAATAATTAAGAATATCTAAGAATTACTCTCATTTATAAGGATTTAGAGACTCAACTGAACAAAACAAATATTGAAAGCTCTAAATTAAAATAAATATATATATGGAGATAAAGATGTTGTTTATATACATTAATAAATCTACTCAAAATATCATCGGCTCTTCTGGTTTAATTTCGAGCGAAATTATCAATGACGTTTTCCACAATACTGGTATGACCATCAAATGACATGAAGACGCTCACGGAAAGGCAAACACATAATTTCTGTGATGGATATCGTAAATGTTTCCTAGATTCCCAAATTTGGTGTTGAGATCTCATACCACGTTTCATTTCTCTACCTGTTTTGGTTTTTGAATTATAATGGTCATAAACACACGGACAGACAGGCATAATTTCAAAAAATTTATTTCTTTCAGTAGGAGCAAGAGGGAGACCCCGGGAGCTCTAATACGTGGCGATTCCCAAAGTCTAGAGGTCAAATATTTAATCAAATACAATACTTTCTTTTTGTATATTATGATTTCGAGAAAGGAAAAAAGAGTTTTATTTTTTTTATTATATCTACCTATAAGTGGGTTGTGAAGCATTTCAATGCTTACTAAAGCTTTTTGAGAAGATCTATTCATTGAATCTTCCTGCATTTCATTTTGAGCGGCTAACACAGGCTGTAGAGCCATTCTATTTGATATACTTTAAAAGTTTGTTTCTTTAAGCTACCCCCTAAGATAGAGCTTCTTTACGACCTTAAATATATCGCACAGAATAATATTGGGGAACTTAAATTTTGCAATCCATTCATTTTCGACTGACCCATATTTAGAAATAACATCTTCTGAATTATTTATATTGAAGACAAAAAGAAAAAAAAATTTGAATTCAGTTTTATGTACGATCATTTTTAGATTAATTTTTAAATTTACCATTAATTATTGCTTCATTTTCCTTTATTATTCATTTTCAGAGTTATTTATTTTCAAATTTAAACCGTGAAACATTTTTATGCAGTCGAAAAAATCGTAAAACGATTCAGTATCTCGCGGGATAGAGAATCGTTATTCCCATTTCGTGGTGCTACATCTCTGGAAATTTTATGTTTAAAGCCTATTGGAATTAAAGGGAGACTGGCATTGCAAAGTAAAAGTGCATGCTGAAGCAGAAAGAACAGGAGCAGAGGGAATTTCTAGTTCTCAAGGAAATATTCCCGTTGTCACAGTTAAGCTGTATGACAGTGTATTCAATGTTTCCCACTATTTCTGTTTTAAACAATTTATAAATAATACAACTATTTTATATAGGCTCTCTTGACACTGTTTTCCTATCTTTTCAGGGCCGCGGTGGCCTAGTGGTAAGGTCTCGACCTCGGGACCGGAGGGTCGCAGGCTTGAAACCCGATTCCGCCGAAGATCCGCCGTGTATGGGGCCTGTTGCACGCTAAATCATACGCAGTGGCCAAACGTCCTCCCGTTGGTGTGGCGGGGATGTTTGGAGAGGGGGGTGCCAGCCCAGGTGTCGTCCTCGTCATCTGACCGCGGCTCAAAATTACGAGGTCCGTCCCTAAATAGCCCTCGTGTTGCTTCAAAACGGGACGTTAATATAACCTAACCTAACCTAACCTAAAATTAGATAAACTAAACAAAAATTAAAATGAAACAAAAAGAAAGAAAAACGTAAAGACAAAAAAACAGCAATTTGCGCCTTTATATATAATACTATGAATTTTTATTATTTAATTAATTTAATCAATTTATAAATTTGTTAATGTATTACTAACCTAACCTATCTTTTGAAGTAACTTTAAGAGCGGTACGAACAATACTTAAGAATAGGTAATTGCAGGTTTCAAACCTGTTTCTTAAACAATCGCAACTTCACTTTTTGGGCAGAATGGCAGATCCTTGACAGTAAGCTGCAGCTTTTAAAAAATACCGTTTGTAAAATAGTAAATCCATTTTCGCTCACGATATATTTATATTAAGCTAAGCTTATTTTAATTAAAATTCCAGAAGATTATTCAGGTTTCCCCAAGACAAGAACTTTGACAAAATCAATAGATGTTTAAAAACTTTAACAAACTACTCTATTCATTCTTTAAATGAATTAAAGATTTCCAACATGTATGTAGTAATATTGTTCTTTTTTTATAAATAAAATTTATAATTTTCTTCTTTGTTTTGAAATTATTTTACTGTTTTAAAACTGTAATCATGTGGATATTTCTGACATATTATTTCACACATTATTTTAAGAATTAACAAGGCAATGATTTTCGATTGATTCTTTTGCACAAAGATCTCACTCAAAAATAAAAGTATGCCAGACAATCTGTATTATCTTCTTAGTTTCCATTTTACGTTATCGAATAATATACATTATTTATATGTTGAGTTGAGTTTAATGTTCCCTTATTGACACGAAGATAATGTATGATATTTTAACTTTATAATGTTTATAACCTGGACAATATCGGAAAATTGCGTGATGTGTCATGAGTGGTGCAAAAATAGTTCATAATGTTCTGTAGAGCAGACCGTTGAAAATAGAACTACTAGATATAATGCGTTTTTATTTCTTGGTTAATAGGTGCTCACTGAGAAAGGATTTATCAAAATGTTAATCATATTTTCATTTAATTAAAAAATCTAGTCTAAATTTTATAGTTTTCTCTCAAAGCTTCAGTGCATATTGTTGTTCAGAAACAATTTTTAAGCCACTTGAAATTTTTAAAAATTAGCTTTTCATTGACACCAATTTTATTTCTGTGCAATTTTTTATTTTCAAAATATTTTCTAAATTAATTTTAATAACTCGACTAAAATAAAATAAACAATATTTTTTCTCTTTTCCCTGACTTATGTTTAACATATTTCCAAATACTGGATTTTTTTAACATGGTAATATTTTCACGGCTGGCATTTTTTCTATAAATTACATGATGCAATAATTGTCATAAACAGAAAAAAAAGATGTAGCAATCAATCTATACAAAGGCAAGAGTGACGAATTTAGCATATGGTCGGTTGCATATTCACAACCTGCTGACACATGCACGATGGGGTAGTCACAATTTTCCTCACAATTCGAAATATTAATGTTTAGAAATACCACATATTTCCAAGAAGAGCAGTTTTGTGGGACACGTGGCCTCCTTTGCTTGAAAACTTAAGGTATTTCCGTCATTAGCAAGGACAGCAGTAGAGATAACAATGCCTTTCGTTACTGTTGATACGTGTGATACTTGGCTTAGCCAGCACTTATGACCGGGGCTTTGAAACTGTGTGACATTGTCTCACTCTTGCTCTGGTTTGTGAGAATATTTAAAGAAAGCATAGGGGAAGGCACACTCAATCGGTGATCAATTACCAAGTTACATTTTTACATTAGCTATTTCCTAAGATAAAACATTCAGATTAGCTGACTAGAAAGTTAAATTTAAAGCTTAAATTTGAAATAAAATGACACTTAACTAATTCAAACGTTTTTAATTTAAAGGTGCCTGTAGTTTCTTTCCTCAGTGTCGTGTTTGTGTCCCCCCAATAATAAGCTTGGACATTAATTACTTAAACACAGCACGATACATTTATAGAATAACTCAGATTATTATAACATCATTGTATGCAGGTATGATTCACATTCAACAAGAGAGAACACTTAGTCCAAACCAAAAACTCTCACCTAGTCTCAAACACATTTCGTCTTAGATTACAGTTAATGTATCCGGACAAGTTTCACTTTACACTCAGTCGCAGAAATGTCTTATTATCATAATGTTAAGATATCGCCTTTAATTCGAATTTATTTTGGTTGATTCGAAATCAAAATTAAAAAATAGGAAATATTTGCTTGAATTTCTGAATTGTTTTCATAGATTTTCATTTTCGCAGCATCAGTGATCATAAGAGAATCATTTTTAAAGGCCCCTAATTTACTCGAGAGATTGTATAATATAATAAATAAAAAAACAATAAATAATTTCTCACTTAAAAGAATAAGTTTTATGCATGTTAGGTGTCAGTTTTACTGTTCATTTCAAGTTTTAATGCACAATTTGTGAATTCAAATTGCTATATTTTATATATATGCTTCGTTTTTAAAACAGCTTATTACTTGCAATTTTTTAAAGTGAACAAAAATATATAATTATAATGATTTTATTTAATAAAATTATTTGCTTTCTAATTTTTAATTGCTTATTATTAATTAATACTGTTGAATAATACTATAATTCGAATTTTTTTCCTTGAATTTTATATTAACATAATCCATTCGGAAAAGTGATTAGATGCACGATTATTCACTCAATACATGGACTCATCTTATTGCTTCAAGAAGTAAAGATTTACAAATTCATAACTTCAGGGCCAATCAAATATGCAAGGTAGGCAACTGCCTAAGGGCGCCGCAACTTTGGGGGGCGTGGCCTCAATTTTTATTTATTTGTCTTGTGGTACTTTCAAGATTTCCTAACTTTGTGAGCACTTTCATTCTACGTATATGGGTTATGTACGTGAATATATATTTAAATTAAAATCAAATCTCGTTTGAATTTCCAAAACATTTTTCAGGTTTAAACACGATTTTTTTCATGGTTTTAATGTGGATTGCAGTTCAGTGTGATACATTTTCTTTTTTTTCAGTTGTCTAATTAACTCACAAGTCAACAGTCCTGACAAACTTTGTATTTTAGTATTTAAAATGTCTTAAAAGCGTTTTATAATTTATTGAAGCAACTTAAACCTTTTTATACCTTTCTTGAAGATCACTCTCACTTAAATGCTTTGTGATTGCAGTTTGTTGTTACATGTGTTACATAAAAATTACTTATATATAGATTAAATTAAAATCAATAAAAGTTTGGAAAGAGAAAGAGGTCTCGAAAATTGCATTACCGAAGAGCCCCTGCAGATCTTTATACGGTCCAGCTCTTGTTTTACGAAGTTGTTTTTAGTTAAGATCAAGTATCCCTAACTGGCTTGGTCCAATGATGCCTCAACTTGGCTTTTTTGAAATAATCTAAAGATTAAATCACTTAGAGTTAAGATATTGGAAAGCGTTTTATATCAAAATGAATTTAAAGTATGCTTAAAACTCTATTTTTAATTCGTCATATCTTCAAGAGCGAACTTCACATCCACAAAGAAATGAAAAAGGGAAAACTTAATTCTGGGCCCCCAAAACATATTTACATGCAAACAATTGCGTTGACTTTTTATCTTTGAGTGGAAATCCCCTCCAATTGATCACGTGGCCAAAGGTCAAATAGGGATGGCACACTCAAATTACCAATTATCTATTAATATGAGAAAATCGTAATGGATAAAGTATCCCTAGGAGTCAAGTATCCTTAGTTTCCTATAGAGGTGTGAAACATTGTATATTGACTATTTTATGATTGTAATAATAAATTTGTAAGATGATGAATAGATGGGGGCAAATAAATACCCACTGGAGACATAAATTAGTATGCCTAGTGTCCCTGGAAAGAAATATTGACAAAAAAATGAATGGAAATATTGACAAAAAAAATGAATGACAGCGTTGGATAAACATTTACACACTGCGAAGAAGAACATATCTTATATTTTTTCCTAGATGCGAGGTCTACTGTTCACAGAATTAATAGTTTAAAATCGTTATCACAACTAAAGCAGATTAGGTTTTTAAAAAATTATGAAAAAGGAACGTCTAAACAATCACCAATAAATATCAAGTAACGAAGAAAATTTTGTCGTTTTTATAATGGGCATTAATTCCATTATTTGTTTAAACTTGTGATCGGACAAAATTCCAAGAATTTTTTATCCGTTATAATAGTATGCGTGCAACTTTGGTTCTTGACTGAATCTCGTTCACTTTAAATTAAATTATAATTCTAACTTTAAAAATATGTATGTGAAACAAAGTGTAATACGTGCTTGTTTGTTTCATGAATTTAAACTTGGAACTGGCGTTTAAGAACTGCAAAAAAATGTACTGCATTTGGAGAAAAGACAGTTAAATCAAAAATGGCCAAGACAGGGTTTAAAAACTTTTCTTCAGGGGACAAATTTCCTGAAGGCGACAACATGCCAGGCACACCGTCAAATCTAAATATCGACGAATGATTGAAACAATTCCAGTTTAATATGTTAGCTTTCGGAAGTTTTGAAATTAAGTGACGAAACAGGGCAGAAATAGTTACAGAAAATAGGATAGAGGTGTAAATTAAGTAAAGGGGTAAAACACTAATTAACTCTCATAACAAATTACAGTGCCTTACTATCTATGCATGTCTTATTTCACGAATAAATTCAGACAACTTTCTAATCAGATTTTGACAACCGATGAAAAAGGATTATGTAGTCCAACTAGAATCCTTTAAACGTAAACACCACTGGCTTTCATTAGGTGATCTTGTCCCACAACATCCCGAAGGAAAATTAACACTACGAAAATTATTTTGTGTGTTTTGTAGACTTCAAAAGTATTCATTCGCCATGAATATCAACGAATGGATCCGACTCTCACACCAAATATTAATAGTGAACAACTCAGACGAGTACACGATGAATTGAAACAAAAACAGTCATCATTGGTAAATCATAAAAATATTTTATTTTCGCAGAACAATACACTGCCACACTTTGCAGTAGAGTCCAAAACAAATTATGTATTTAGGGTGGGAGGTCCTCCTTAATCCTCCGGATATCCTAGACATATCTCCATACCGGATTATCATTTTTTTAAAAAATAATATGTGGGGTAAACACTTAATAATGAAGAAGAATTAAAAAGAGAAAGCGAAATAAGAAAGAATCGGTGCCGACATTTGTTAAAAAAATTAATCAGTTTTATAAAAATGGAATTTATGAATTAACTTATCACTGGGAAAGGGTTGTTCCGTGAGCTGGTGAATATTTTGATGAATAAATATGTTTTATATAAAAATATACAATTTTTTTTCTTAGTTTAAGATCAATACAATTTTCTTATTTACCTGATGTTAAAAAAACAGAAATAACGCTTTTGGTGTTACGATAATCTGAAGTTAATTGTACAACAAAAATAAATAGAAATACTTTGATCAGAATATTCTTAAATTACAAAATTTCAATTCTGCTAATTATTTAGCAGGAAATATAATTTCAATTTTGCAATGATATTCTGGGAGACGACGAGCAAAAGCACAATTTTGCCGAGAGAAGGATTATTCACCGAGAGAAAGATTATAAAAGTAGCGAATGTGATGTAGCATATCGCATGGGGGAAAAATGACTTTGTTTTGATAGTTCTATTTTATAACGCGCAATTTCCGACAAAAATTTATTTTGTATTGTTCATACATTCGAAATTATTATCAGCGTAAAAAATGAACTTTAATGAATATTCAATAAGCATTTAAAGCAAAATCGAAGAAGCTGTTGAATTTTCGAAACTTCTGACAGCCTACCATACGGTTACTGTTAAGGGAAGTAACACAGAAAAATCATTGTAACGAAAAAAACTACTGATAAGAATGAGTTAAGTCAGATGAAATGGACTTGGCCCTTGAATCCTTCAAAATTTATCAGAGTTGCATTGAAAAAAATTTAAAACGTCAATTTGGTTATCACAGACTAAAAATTATTTTTAAATTAAAATTCGATTTCTTTCGATCTAACAGAGGTCTCTCCACATGTACATACGTAAATTCTCTTTCTCCAGTTAATAGTATAATTTTTATTAATATGAATTTTTAAAAATAGCTTTAAAGTTATTATCTACAAGTTGCAGTAAATTACTACTTGATTTATGACAAAACTTGATTGCGTTGAAAGTTTCTGGAAAATATTTGATTCTGTCGAGCAAAAAAAAATCCAAGAGCATTGTAAATTTCGTCTAAATTGCAATTGAGCATGCAATTGATTGTTCTAAGCGATAAAACTTAAAATCATAAGTTTTGCTTATGTGAAAGTGATATAAAACGTTGTTTTTCACAAAATATTAAAATTAGCTTAAGATTCTATTTCTTTGACAGTATATAATATTATTCTTATTGTTGTGTACTATTCGTTTGTGATGGGACTTAATTAAACGCCGTATCATACATTTTATACGAATTAATATAAGCCGTTGTAGCATTTCATTGTTTAGTTCATAACAGTTTTCATGCTTTCTTAGTGCGCAATACAATGCCAATTCTTAATATATCTGAATATTCTTCTGTTGGCTGAACATTATATAAATTTTTTCATGCGATTGAATTTTTTCTTTTTATATAAAATCTAGAAATTTATCATCAATATTACTACTTCAGAAATGAGTAGAAATTTGAAATCTTCCGAAATTATTCTCCAAGAGGACTAAAATGTAACCAGAATATAAATCCAATTTCCAATTATAATGTATTTTCCAAAAATAATGTATTCATTAATGCACGTGGATAAAGCCTAACGCTTGTACTTTTTCATAAAAAGTTTTACCATCATTTTAAAGCAATGACTTTCTTTATAAAATTTTCAAATTTATGATCCAAACAACTAGCGGCTTAGGCTCATTTTTCTATTTATTTAAAGTCTGAGTTTTTAGATTCAGGTTGATAAAAACAAATATAGTTTAGGACCAACGTCAAAGAATTCCTTGTGGCATGATCAAAGATGTACTTTCGGCGCTTAACTGATAAATGAGATAGCTCCTGTGTCTATGCGTGTTTGGTTTACTCTCCGTTAAGCGGGGCATTCACCGCTATTCTACTCTGAAATTTTTAACACGGGAAGGAAAAACCTTTCGTCAGTGTGAGAAACCTTTGAAACTTGTCATAGGGGATCGGAAGTGATGGAATTCCGAACGGTTTGAAGTCTCATAGAAATGGCCGGATGGCCTTTTGGAGTCTTCGCTGCGAGGGTAGCAGGAAACAAAGGTTTTTCCTTGATTGGGATCTCTCGTCGTGGCTAGAAATGAAACTCAAAATCCCTTGTATGGGAGAGGAGGATAAGGGTGAGAGATATTCTTCGACTTTGAACCTTGTCTAAAAAGAAACTTTCGAGTATCCGTGAAAGATTTGCCTAATTTTTCGACTATAATGGGTGGAATACAAACTAGTTGTTGGGGCAAATAACTTAGATTTTCTTACTCATGAATACCCAGCTATAGAATTCGCAAACTGCCAATGCAGAATTTTTTTAATTTTGTGTGCGAGAAATCTTTTACTTGCGCATGTTCTGAAAAGAAAAAGGCAATTTTGTTGGGTGGATTCATTATTTTTCATGTTCCTTGTAAATATAATTTGACATTATTTTTTTATAGAAATAGAAGCTTCACAAATACTGACATAAATTGAAATGACACGATGTTTAAAATTATTCATGACTGAATATTTTGCGCAGAAAATTTTTTAAATTATCTGGAGAAACCATTCTAGCCTACTGTCATCTTGACATGGAGGATTCATAAAATGTGACAATTCTTAAAAGCAAAAGATAATCTTCGCCAGTAATATGAAACAAAATTCAAAGATTTAAATTGAATAATTGCATAATTAAATAGAATTTTAATAAATGCGAACTGTGGTACAGATTTTAAATTATACATAGAGTAAGCTCTTTTTTTAATTTTTCTTTTAATATGCAGTTGTATTGTGGTTTTAAAATAAATATGTAAACCATCTTCTTCTGCGCATCTAGTTGCAGAAGATGACTCGGAAGATGCATGGAAATTGAAAGTGAATACTGGGGTTACCCTATATTTCAAAAAGTATTTCTTCCTGTGAGCCTTATCTATTAACAGAAGGCGATTTAAGCGACCACGTTCGAGATTTGAAAATGTCAAAATTGATGGAGTTTTGCCTTCTATACTGAAACACTGGATTCTCCTTCAGAAAGATATTAAAATATGTTTCTGCAAGATTTCTTTTCTAACAAAATAATTAATTTATTCTGACAATATTTGCTGACAAATAATTATGGTTCATATGTTCCGTCCTAAAAGTCGTTCCATTGTTAATTGTTTATAAGAACAAAATAATTTATAAATAAACAATTAATACTGGTATTAATCCAAGTAAAAATTGTTGATATTTTCTCAGCAAAAAATCTAAGGACGGCAGATCTTATTAATAAACACTATGTTTTATTCTGTCAAATAATAATTCCAATTTTCTTCGCGAAGAATTTTATATTTAACTAAGCATGGAGATCATTCAGGTTTCCTCGATATTAGATACTTTTCAAGTTTAATATATTTTTTAAAACTTCAACGAACTTCACTATTCTTTAAATAAATGAAAAATCCCCAACATGTATGAAATAATATCGTTGTTATAAATAAAATTGATAATTTTTGACTTTGCTTTGTTATTACTGTTTTGTTTAAAAACTGTAATCATATGGAAATTGTTGCCAAATCCCTCATCATTGCTTTTAGATGTTCTGTTACTCCAGGCACACCCTGCGCACCTATGGAATTGATTTGTAATTTCATGTCAATCAATTACAATCAATTCATAATTGGTTGTAATTGATTTAATATATAAAGCTTAAATGAAAATTCTTCAAATTTTTCTGTGCGACTAAACGACTTCTTTTTGTAAATAGCCAAATAAATTATTTTTGATATTAGAACGACTATTTATTTAGTCTGATGCTACATTAGATTTTTCTGTTCTTCAGTAATTAATGCTTTAACATATTTCAGAACACTGAATGTTTTCATATGGTAATGTTTCCCAACTAGAAAAAAATATGCAGAAAAAAAATTTTTGAAGTTTTTTTAAAGATTTCTGCAGATTTTTTGAAGACGAAAAAATCTGCATTTGTTCTTCAATTTAATCTGCCTAAAATCTGCAAAACATTTATTTATATTTTTTTCTTTAAATATTCTGCAGATTTTTTAAGACAGCAAATTTCTGCATTTTTCTTCAATTCAATTTCCAGTTTTTAGCAGATTTTCACAACATCATTAAACTTGAGCAATAAATAATCTGTTGCTTTTTTGAAGATTTAACATCAATTTCAATATCTGCGTTGCTCTATAAATACATATTTTGCACCATATTCTCTAATATTGCAGCTTTATTTTCCAAAGGATATAAAACATAATTAGAATGTAATTATTTTCATTGTTTAATTTTAGAGCAGACAGGAGTTTCCACAGTTCCTTTTTCAATTAGTGATATATATCGACCATGTACTTGAATAGAAAAGGAATGCATCAGCAAAAAAAATTTCCCAATCGAAAATTGACTTAGGCACTAAATTTTTTAAATATGCCACTGCAAAAATGAATTCTAAATTAATTTTTAAAATAAATATTTGAGGTTTACCATTTTAAACTTTCCCCCCATAATTTAATTAATTTCCAATTAGTTTTCCAACTGTCTTTCTGACTAGCTATTTTCCTTCAAAAAGAAGGGAAAAGTGGAGCTTGTGCCCTTCGGATGGAGAGAAGGCTTATCAGGAAGATGAAGGGTGAAAACGAATTTATTAAAACAGAGAATCTAAATTATTTTACAAAAATATTACTTATCTCATCTATTACTCATCTCTACGACTTTGAAACACGCATTCTGACCATGGTTGATTTTTACACCACTAAATGGCTCTACTAGAGCTATGGTGACGCTAAAACTCAAGTATATTATTTTTCCCCTTCGCCTGTAGTCCGGGATGGCCCTGTGGCTAGTGTTCTTACCTGCCGACTCTATGGACGCGAGTCCGAATCCCGGCCTGATGAGTCTGAAGTTCTGTCACAATCTTAATCGACATCGTACAAGTAAGTTGAACTACAAATTCGATTAATTGAAATTAATAATTAAGCCTTGACTGCAGAAAATATGAAGGTATTTGGAACATTGTTTTCTTCAGATATTCTACATTTTTTTCTGAAAAAAAACATTATCCAAATACCTTCAGATTTTCTTTGACGATTTTTTTGTTGGATTTTAGGCTGGCATTTATTCTATAAATTGTATGATGTAATAATTGTTATAAACAGAATTCAATATTTGATGCATTGAAGCCTTAGGAAGGCAAGAGAGACGAATGAAGCCCAAAATCGGTCCCATATCGACACCCAGCTGCCTAACACAGGCATGACAGGGCAGATAGTTTTCCTCACAATTATCGTTATTAATGTCCAGAGATACCGCAAATTCAAGAACAGTCCTGTGTGCTTGATCAATTATAATAATTGGTCGAGCTCAGACTTGCGACTCAGCATTGAAACTGTGTCGCATTATCTCATATCGGTTCTGGTTCGTGAAAATATTTAAAGAAAGCGCGAAAGAAGACTTACTGAATCAGAATTCAAGATTCTCATGATTTTTTCTAATCTAGCCATTTTCGAGGCTAAAAGGAATATCCAAGCTATTTAGGAAGCTAAATTTAAAAATTGTAATATGGAAATATAGTATGACTTGGCTAATTCGAATGTTTTCAATTTAAATTTGATAGTATTTTGGATAATTCTTTTTCTCAGGTCATTGGAATAATATCTTATTATCATAATGTTAAAATTCCTTCTTCAATTTGAATTTATTTTGGTTCATTCCAAATCAAAATTAAAAACTGTAGAAAATGTGCTTGTATTTCTGAATTGTTTTCTTATGATAAAAAAATTTTAAGCCTCAGTGATAAAAAGTGAATCATTTTCAAGGCTCTTAAAGTACTCAAGGACTTGAATAAACAGAGTGTCAGAATAAAATGTCTCTAATTCGAATAGTCGATTTAAAAAATCTATTAGCGATACGTTGGCAATATTAGTGAAAATTGTCTGTTGAATTCTTAGATTTTAGATTTCTATGAAAACTCTTGTTTAACGTGAAATTTGCTCAGGCTCCCCCGTTGGAAGTTTAAGGTAAGATATCGAATGCTTTACAGATTTCAAATCAATATTCATTGAAAATGGGACACCAGCATTTTATAAATATTTGTCAGTCAGGTGTGAAAAAACTCGAAATGTGACACATGGAACTATTGCCTAATTTGGAATTACTTACAGATACATAATTACTGATATTCACCTTAGTAAACAGACGTTGTGAACAAGTACCTTTAAGTAGAATATTTGGTAGCAAAGAAACTTTTGCAAGGGTCAAAATGTAAGCATTAATTTCACTGTCTTTCTAATATACACTGAAGAGCCAAAAAGAAACTGTCACACCTTCTTAATATCGTTTCGAGCCACCACGAGCACGCAGAAGTGACGAAAAACGACGTGGCATGGACTCGACTAATGTCTGAAGGTATCCTGGAAGAAATTTACAATATGAATCCTGCAGGGCAGTCAACAAATACATAGGAGTGCGAGGTAGTGATCTCTCTCTTCTCAGCAGCATGTAGCAAGGCATCCCTGATTTCTTAAATAATGTTCATGTCTGGGGATTTAGGTGGCCAATGGAAGTGTCTGAAGTCAAAAGAGTGTTTCTGGAGCCATTTGGTAGCAACTCTCGACGCGTAGGGTATCGCATTGTCCTGCTGGAATTGCTCCAATCCGTTAGAATGCACAATGGACTTGAATGAGTGTAGGTGATCGTACAGGATGCTTAAGTACCTGTCACCTGTCAGAGTCGTCTCTAGACGTATCAGGGGTCCCATATCACGCCAACTGCACACGTCCCCTACCGTCACAGAGGCTCCACTAGATTGAACAGTCCCCTGTGGACAAACAGGGTCTATAGATTAATGATCTTGTCTCCGTACTCGTACACGTGCATCCGTCCGATACAATTGGAAACGAGACTCGTCAGACGAGGTAACGTGTTTCCAGACATCAACAGTGCAATGGTAGTGTTGTCGGGCCCTGTTGAGGAGTAAAGCTTTGTACAGTGCAGTCAACAACGGTACACGAGTGGCCCTTCGGATCTGAGAGCCCATATTAATAACGGTCCGTTGAACACTTCGCACGCTGACACTTGTAGATACCCCATCATTGAAATCCGAGGCAATTTGAGAAAGCAATGTACATCTGTATCGCTTAAGGATTCGCGTCTTAAGTCAATGGTCCAGTTTTTTCAAGGTCTTTTTTCCGGCAGCACCGATGGCGGAAATTTGATGTTTTATCGGATACCCGATATTCACGGTACACTCGTGAAATGGTCGTTCGCGAAAATCCAAATTTCATCGCTACTTCGGAGATGCTATGTCCCATCTCTCGTGCGCCGACTATAACGCCACGTTCAAAGTCACTTAAATCTTGAAACCACGCCATTGCAGCAGCAGGAACCTATCTAATACATTTTTCAGACATCTGTTGTCTTATATAGGCATTGCTGACGACATCGGGTTACGATGATTGGTTGCATATCTTCGTTATTTGCCAATGCACGCCTGTACCTGTTTTTTTGCTCTTCAGTGCATAAAGCAGGTTTATTTCGCAACAGACACTTAGATATTGTTTATTTGTCCCATGTTAGTATTTGAGTTAGACATCCATGATATATTGTATTAAGATATATGTTATGTTGATGCATAAGTTATAAAAGCACATATATAATATACTTAGTATTTGAGTTATGTCTCTGTTATCAGTATATCTAGCTTCAATAAAGTTCAAATTGAATTTAGAAATTCAAATGAAAATACTATCTCATTCAAATTTCAGAGTAAAAATTTTGTGTCATTTTGTAATGACTTTGGTTTTGATATACTGATTTGTATTAGAACCGATATTTTACAGATTCCTATTTATTTGCAGTTTTTGTTATCAAAGCCGTTTTGAAAAACACCATAAGCAGAAATCGACATGTCTTTGGGAAGTCTCGCGATATTTATTGCTATATATAATGCCTAATTTACTGCAATTTAAATTATGTGTTTAATTCATAAATGTGCATGAGTATTCAGAATTTATACAATGCAATATAGCTATTCGACGAATAAAGTTTGAAAAATTTCGATTTTTGGAAAAATTTTCGTCACTTAACTTCTCTGAGGGAACAAATTAAATTCAGCGTAAAAGCGTTAAGTTATGTTATAAATTAATCAGTATCATTTTACAATCACTTATCTGTGTCAATTTCAGGTCCTTCTTAAATGAAATTATTTTCTTTAGTATTAATTTTTGTTCTCAACACATTTCATCTTTTCATACATAACGTATTCTTCCATAAAAAATTTATAGCTTGTAAAAGTTAGTTGTAAATGTTTAGTTAGCATATTATGCAGTATTTTGCCGAAGATCGTATCAGAATAGAGTTCGATTAATAAAAACTTAGATAAGATAATTTAACTACTTTTTAATTATTAGCAGCCCTTTTTATTGAATAATTATATAAAAGTGAAAGTAATTTGACCAAATGTAATGGACACAATTTTACCATTATTTGAATGCATTAAAAGAATTATCACTGTCTGAATAGGCGTATTTTTATGACCTCTGAAGTAACCCTTCAACTGTATGAACTCTTTATATCAATGCTGCTCTTTAAAAATTGAAAGCGGTATTAAAGGGAATAACATAAAACCGCTTATTTCTTATCAAAACGCTGCAGGTTTCTAGTATATATGTTTGACAAACGGTCGAAGCGCCAGTCGATGGTCATTAAGACGGCTCACTGCCGAAACTGGGGAATTTTAAACAAAAGAGTAAATCCATTTGAATGGAAATATTTTTTGCCCAAAATTGTCATAAGGGTTGTCTATTAATTTTAAAATTGTTCCAAAAATTGAAATTTTCAATTGCAACATCCCTTTTGGTTTCATAAATAAAGTAATCGTGAAAAAAATACCCAAATTTGATATTTCAGTATATTTGATATTTCAGCTTATTTGATATCTCTGACGTTTGTTTTTTTTCGATTTAACATTTGTCTCTCCATATGTAGATAAATATATTCTCTTCCTCTAGTCATTAGTAGAATTTTTATTAATATGACACTCTCAAAACTACTTTAAAGTTATGTTTAACATGTTGCAGTAAATTGCTACTTAAAACACGAAAAAGCTTTATTGAGTTCAATATTTCTGGAAAATTTTTCATTCTGTCCTAAAAAAATCAAGAGCATTGTATATTATATCTAGACCGCATTCGAGATTGAATTACCAATAGGCTCCGTGCGATATAACTTAAAATCGTAAATTTTGCATAATGAGAGACAGTAATATAAATCATTTATTTCTTTTTGGAAATATTAAAAGTTGTGTAAAGATTCTTTAATATCTTTATCAGTATATAATATTAATATAATTGTTTTCATTGATTTATATTTGTTTGGGAATGGAGTTAATTAAACGCCGCTTTACTTTTTATAGGCATTTATGCAAGGCAATTTAATATTCCATTCATTGTTAAGATTACACCAGTTTTACTGCTTTATATTGTGTAATGCAGATTAATACCAGTTTCAAAATACGAAACTGAAAATTAGGATACTTGCATACTACGAACGTGGAAAACAAATCAAAGAGTTTAATAGACATATTTTATGCAAAATAAATAAAAGTATCTGAGAGATTAACGTTCCTCGAGCTTCACAATTCTTCATGTATCTGAATGTTCATCCATCGACTTTACAATGTTTAATTTTTGTGTCATGTGATTAAACTCTTCTTTCTACATATAATGTACATTAATTCATCATGTATTTTACTACTTCAGAAATGAGCAGATATTAGAAATCCTGGAGAATTTCTGTCTGCAGGATTTAGATGTCTTTGAAGTGTCTGAATATAGATGTCTTTAAATTATAAGCTAAATATTTATCAGAAAATTTCTGTGGAACTCTTCTGATTAAAAGGACAATTGCATAAAAACGACAAAGAGAGAAAGTCGTTTATCAAAAAACATAATAAAAAATTAATGAAAAGTCCTTA
>BGPR01019716.1:0-17266 GCA_013235015.1 Araneus ventricosus
TGCATTGCTCTTCCAGACGACTTTAAGCGAAAAATCTCCTGCACGGGATCGAAATGAGTGGTAACACTCCGCCTCCGAAGGCTTCTAAAGTAATGAGAAATTTATGAATATTGGAAGAGCCTGATGTTACCAAAGCGCATTACGCTTAGATCACCCCAAAAGCAGAAAGTAGATTATTGCTAGAAATTCAGCAAAGGAAAAGAGCGAGATCCATACAAAAAAGGGCGAGTGCAGGATGGAAAAAATAATTTCCTCGGAACGGGAAGACATTACGTATTTATATATCGAAAAGTTAAGAGAATTTACATATTTATTGCGACTCAAGATTTTTGGCGTGAGTCTTGACTTTCTTGAAGGAAACCAGCGGGAGGTTCTCCCTTAAACTTTCTCGTATACTTCCCAGAAAGTTGCTGCTGTTCTCCCAAGGTGGCTAAAAAATTCGAACTCCAATGTTACCTAACCTATGACTATCACAAGGTTTTCCATTAGAGTGATTGAAAAATATCTAGGGTGAAGAATCAAATTCAAAGAAGATGTACCGATTTTCCGCTCTTGCCGTCTCAAGGACAAACGATGTATCTGCCCATAGCCTTTCGCGTGCACAGAAGATTGCTTCCAGTACGGCGGGCAAGTTCAGATGATGGATTTTTTTTCAAAAAAGTAAATTATAAGCAGACAGTCAACCTTTGACGGATTTGCCCAAAAATTTTATACGGACCTACATTCATGATGATAAACTGTGTACCAATTTGAACTATCAGCTATTCAAGTTTTGAGTTATAGTGTTTATACGATCAAGTGGGACATACAGACAGACAGACTTCCCGTGTGACGTACTTGTCCAAAATTTGATAGAAAACCTACAAATTATGTTTAAAGACCACATACCAAATTTCATCCCTGTACTTAAGTAGTTTTTGATAATTTTATCATCACGAATGTAGGTTCTGTTTCAAAGTTTGGACCAAATCCGTCAAGGATTGATGGTCTTCGGACCGTATAATCGTATACTTGTAAAACTTATATCTCCAAACTATTTAGCTAGGGATAAATAAAAAATGGTTGGTATGATTTGTTCCTAACATTAATTATAAATCTGTGCCCAAATTTCGCTTCAATCGGTTAAAATGGCGTTCAAATTGTATATTCAATTTTTTTTATTTGCGTACTGAAGCAGCCATTCGTGCATGCGCAATGGGTTCAGTGATAGTGAACGATGTCATTTTTCTCCTGTTTTTTTTTCGTCGATATCGCCCTCGCATTATGAGCTTGCTAGAGTGTGATAGAAAATAAATATTGCTAAGTTTAATGCATACGCATCTTGAACGATTCTTCACTGAATATTTTACAATCACCATAATCTACAATGAAAAGCCTTGATAGTCATTGCATTCTGGGTTACAATAGCTTTGAATTTTATGCACGCAGGGGAATGACAAATTTTGAGAAGCATAGCTGAGAGAGTTTAGGAGGCTACTCCCGCTGGTTTAGATATCGCCTTCAAGTATACACGAATATGCAACAGACAGACGTAACCTTGACAGAATTGGTTTAAAATTCGTTATAGATCTACAATTTTAGTGCTAAATCCTGGTTGGTTTTAACCCTTAGTTCTTTGCGCTTTCGATTTATTGTATTTGGCTAAAGAGAGGCTGGATTACTCTTTAGGTGGACACGCTGTAATTAATTTAATTTGTCCGCGTCTTTAAAATAAATCTCTTTATTCGCACTCCTCAAAATCTAATCACTGTAACTTTCACCGTCAGTGACAGAACTGGCGGCCAAGTTAGTATCGAGAATCCTGGTGAAAGCTGCTGGATCTAGCAAAAAAGGAAATTTCCACCTCGAGAGCATGTGCTAGACAGCCTTCCAACTTTCACTATCGACACTTCCTCAAGATCCACGACGTCTGAGTGCAAGCTCAACCATGGCGATGACTTGACTTAGTGAAGATCTTAAATTAAGTTCCTCCTATCATTTTAAAGAAAATGTGAAGACTTCACATGAAAATTTATTAGATTTAACTACTTCTTAACTTCTTCAGAGTGTCTCTGCACTTCCTAAATTCCTTTAAACACGATTTGTAACAATATTTACTCGTAAATAAATTCAAACCTATTTATTGTTTATTTTTCCTTCATTCCTGTATTTTTACAACTTGTTAAAGTTATGATTAAAAAATATTATATTATAGATTATTAGCAGAAAGGCAGAATTTTTACTTCGTTTACTGAAGCATCTTTCAATATGTTTGTATAACAATCCAATGAAATTAGTTAATTTACTCTCTATGCGATGCATCATTTAATTTCAACACCTTCTAAATGATCCTCTAATGTGAGTATGTATTATTGAGTTCGTCTCACTGAAGGGAGAAGACCTACGGAGTGAAAGAGAAGGAACAGTGTGCTGTGCCTGATCAGACACACCGACAGCCCAAAAAGAAGAGAATGGATCTCGGATAAAGGTAATAAAAAACTGTGGACATGAAGGGAGCTTCTGTTGTCGCCGCAGCATTTCAGGGGAAGAAAAAATGGAGTCCAAGGACTGCTACATTCATACCAGGTGGTTTTTTAAAAGGAAGACAAAAGATGGGGAGGAATTTAACTGCTACGAGGGGTCGATGACATGGGGAAGACGAATGAAAATTAACGAGAGACGCCGCTGCAAACACCGTTAATTGCTTCAAACGTTGCAAGTGCTTTGACTTTTTTTTTTCTAATTGCTCTGTAGCTTTGTAATCCATACCTTCCAAATAGTAGGTCTGTTAATTGTAATTTTTTAATTTTCTCGTCTAAGAAGTATCCAAAAGAGAGTATTGTAATCGTCAAAATTGGACTCGAGATTTTGACGATTCCACGTTTTAGGCCTCCCTTGAGTCTGAAAACACAATTTGGGAATTATGTCTGGTTCGTTCGTCTGTGAACACGATAACCTCGAAAACTATTAGAGCTACGGGATGAAATTTGGTACGTGATCTTTACACATAATTTGTAGATTTCGTCAAATTTTGGACAAAAATCACCCACGGCAAGTCTGTCTGTATGTCCGGTGTTAATGTGGAACGCTATAACCTTTCTACAAAATTTTAAATAGCTAGGTGGATAAATTTGGTACACATTTTATCATCAGAAATGTAGGTCTGTATCAAATTTTGATTTGTTACGTCAAAGCGGGTTGACTGCCTGTCTGTATAATCGTATACTCTTTGAACGTGCAATAACTTCTTTAAAAAAATTACTTTGATCACTGAGATTTGGCATGTGATCGTCTTACCTGAATGGTAGATTTGTATCCACTCTTATGCTGTCAATCGGTTAAAAAAAAAAACGTTCAAATTGTAATTTCGTTTTCTTTACCTTACACCAGCCCTACTGGTAATCACTACGCTGGTTTTAATTCCACTTCCGCGTTGACAAACCTTCTTCGGAAATCGTGGTATGACGTTTCTGCTTATTTTTCTCCACTGCGTTAGTTCTTTGTTCGTTTTACTGCTTCTTAGCTTATTTTATTCTCCCCATATGTGTTATATACGAGAAACTTTAGGGGAGTACCTAATTCCGCTGGTTCTTTCATCACTGTACATCTCTTCCTGTCGATCCTTACTGACTCTAAACCCTTGAGTGAGTTGGTCGGCGTGGGTTATGTATGTATATAAGTGCTTAGACGAAATATTCTCACTCGAGCAACGCGAGAAATATCACCTAGTTCACACATAAGTTCTTTAGCGGAATAACCAAATTTATCTATACTATAAAAAAGGCAATATTTCAGGTGTGTGCAAGTGATGCCCAGACGAATTTATAGCAATTTATAGCCATGAAATTCCAGCACACAGGTAGTCGTAATGGTGACTCAATGCACCCTCGAAGCCGAATTTAAAATTTAATCTAGAAATATTTTTTATTTAATGTTTGCGTGGTTTTGGGCTATTTTTTGGGTGCACGTTTATAGCTGTAGTATTCTTTCTAATGACGTTGAAAACAATCAATGCATCATCGGATAGAACAAACAATTTTGTTCTAATAAAAGTTTGTTTTGAATTTTAACAGAATTACTGAATTTTGAGAAATTTTTAAAATACAATAATACTATTTATATTTTAACTTTCAAATCTTATTTTCTTGAACTGATTTTCAATAATGCTATCATTTTCATTTTTTTAGGTATAACCGGAATATTTATCCTCTTTAAAACACGGTTAAAGCATTCTTTTTTTCTCTCCTGATTTTCTTAAGTAATTTTTTTATTGATCTACCAAACATTTTCTCTCGCATATCCGAAAATCAGATGAAACTTTCGTCCTACCAAAGGTTGCTCTGAGTTCCCAGAATACTCTTTACCATCCGATTGGCTGGCGGTATCAAGCGTGACAATCACGTCATACTCATCGATCATTTTACGGTCAGCTCATGTTAATTACTTGGTTTACTTATCCAACTCATTTGATTTATTTGTTTTATACGTTTGATTCGCGCATATATGCTGATATCTTTTAGGCTAAAAGAAAGTCCCCTGCGTACTTTTAACTAACCAGCGGGAGGAGTCTCCCTAAACTTTCTCGTATACTTCCAAAAGGTGTCATTTTCCTCTAACTAGGTTGTCATACGTCCTGCATATCATTTGCCCTTGCTATCCCTTAAACTTGAGTTATTATAATTTTAAATGACCTGCACCCATTTTGCGATTATGTGTAAAAAGGAAAATATCAATTAAAAAAATTGCGTAAGTTCTCAATTTGCGTTGAAGTACCACAAATTTTATTTAAAGTTTTGAGATCGAATCTTACTACAAATATCATGCAAGATTTCACCATACCTTCCATCTGGAGAATGTCAGAACGAATTTTCCGGTTCAGAAGAAGCATAATCTAGTTATCACTTCGTAGACCGCCAAGGTCAAAAGCCAACTATACTTTAATCTCTTGAGTAAAATAAGCGAAACGCTCGCCAACACAGTCGTGTAATGCATTTTGAACCAAATATGCAATTTGAACATCTTTTTCTAAATGGATTGAAACGAAATTTCAGCACAGATCTATAATTAATATTAGCTAACGTCATACCAATTTTTTATTTATCTAAGCCAAAGGGGTTTAGGAGATAATTTTTTAAGGCATGCGATTATACAGACCGACAGAGGTCAACCTTGACGGATTTGCCCAAACTTTTATACGGAACTACATTCATGATGATAAAACTGCGTACCAAATTTTATTCATCTAGTTATTCAGGTTTTTGAGTTATAGTGTTCACACAGACTGCGACAGACAGACTTCCCGTGGACGGATTTTAACTAAAATTTGGATAGACACCTACAAATTATGTGTCAAGTTCACATACCATATTTCATCCCTGTATTTGTAACACTTTTCGAGTTATCGTTCACAGACATACAGACAGACATAATTCCAAAATTGTGTTTTTTTCGGACTCGGGAAGGTCTAAAACGTGGGAGATCTTTGTCAAAACTGAGTTCGAATTTTGACGATTACAATACTTTGTATACTTGTATACGAGGAAAGTAAAAATCAAGTTCGAAATCAATAAATTATATACATGTTTTTTTTTTCGTTTCTCAAAACTTTAGGTTTTTTATTCTTGTTCAGGTCATTATACCATTTGTCAACGCCGCGCGTACTGCTATAGTAAATAATAAGCAAGCCACAGAAAACTTGGTGTAGTCTATTAAAATAAACCTGCAGACCAATAACCCAACAAAAAAAAATTCAAAGGTAAAAAATGGATTGAGAATAATTCAGATATTCTGAAAGAAAAATATTCAGGAAGGAAAGAAATGATATAAAAAAAGGTAGGAATGATATCATTCCATAACTTACGTTTCAATAAAAGCGGAATTGAAGAATACACGATTCCAAATAGCTTCCTGTTCGGGAGGAAGTGATCCGGGCTGCTTTTCATGAAAGGAAAAAATCTGACTTTCAAAACAGGCGAAAAGCCATTTCTGTCCATTATCTGAAAAGCGGAAGGATTTCATTCCCTGAGGTGGTTTTATGTTTTGATCTGTCCTTATCAAATTCCTTCGTCTTTTCTACGAGATTTCGAATCGATCTAAAAAAATACCTCTACTACTTTTGTTGACTCCATCTCAGCGGTGGCAACGCGGAATGGAACGGTTGCTATATATAAAGGAACAGAGATTAAATTTGTTATAAACATACTTTTAATTACTTTAATATTTCTAATCTTGGTCTTTCAATTAGAATCGCTATGAATAATATTATGGACTCTTGTAATCATTTTTTACTTTCTCGTATACGAAGTTTACAAAGAGAAAGTATTTCAAACGTCAAAAATTCGAATTCGAGATTTTGACGATTCCACGTTTTAGACCTCCTGACTTCGAAAACACAATTTGGGAATTATGTTCGTCTGAACACGATAACTGAAACTATTATATATAGGAAATGAAATTTGGTATGTGATCTATACATAATTTGTAGGTTTGCATGTACCTTTTGGACAACCTGTCTACGGGAAGTCTGTCTGTCTGTCCGCACGGTCATGTGAACACTATAATCAAAAATTTGAATAGCTAGATGATAAAATTTGTACACAGTTTTATCAAATTACAAATGGTGGGTCCGTATCAAAGTTTGGGTTCAAATTTGTCGAATAGTTGACGGTCTGTCGGACTACATAATCGCATACCGTAAAAATTATATCTCCTAATTTATATATAGTTTTCAGACAGGGCGTGACGCTTTCCATGGAATTTCACAGAATGATTTCCTGATCTTACTGCTTAAGAGAGATAGTCATAATTGTTGTATTTTCTAGAATGTATTTCTTTTTGCTAGTTAAGTCGCCAAAATTGTGAAATGCTTGTCGCCGAAGTCCGGTTGACACATTCTTACTGATTCAATAACATTGAAATCTCTGTTTCCTACCATATGACTAGCATGTGGAAGGGAAACTGCATTACATATCTTAACAATATATTTTAATTTTTACTGAATTTTTAAGAATTTTCTTTCTTATGATATCCGTTGTGGTTTAGTTTCTTTTGGCGCTTAACGCTTTACGATTTTGTTTTGACGTCCATATTTTTGTTTTCAAAAAAGTTATTTTCTAATTTCTAGGAAGCATAAAGGAATATTTAAAAAATGTTTTAAATTTTTACTATATCTTCTTTTTAGTTCTTAAAATTATTATTTAAACTTAATAATTGATAAACGTTAATAAAAATATTATTAACTAGGGGTTCTGCCTCCTGCTCGCTACAAAGCTCAATAATCCCTCAGGAGAATTCACAGCTGCAATCCTTCAATGCCATGTAAACCCTGTTCGCTCGCTTGTTATAAATAAAGATATCACTGTGTCCCAGCACAAGGTTATAAAATCATATATATATAATTTCTTGCTCGCTCCTGCTCATCATCAATTCCAAGAATCACGTTGTGATTCTTCTGGGATCATCACTGTGCGATAGCAGTCTCGCTTGCTGCACACTGGTCCATTTCTGCTAATATTAGAAATTATAAGTACATTAATTGCTAAAAGTAAATTTAAATATTTGAAATTGCATGAACTCCTAAAATTAATTTTTCATTAGTTCTGCAATTAAAAATCTTCTGGTAGCACAGATATATATGTAAATGTTAGAAAGAAATTTTGAAAGATAATATTTATAATTGTAAAGATGATTAACCCAAAACTATTTCTGATCAACTCATCGGTAACCTTGGCATACACTTTGATCATTCTTCAATAGTTTGATTTCCACGACCTATCCACCGTAACCTTGTTTGAAAACTGATCAGATAGCCCTTTCCGAACTTCCAAAAACAACTCCTTTAAAATCATTTTTTCCAATCAAAACTCCAACATGTCCTCCCGCCAATGTGAATCCAACGCTCCCACAAGTATTACATGTCGGTCTTAATTCATTGATCAAGAAAGATAAAGGTTTTTCCATACACATTTTTTTAAACTCAGAAAATCCTTAGTTTCGGTAGAATGATATAACCCATCTCGCAAACTTTAAAAAAAAAGGATAGCTTTAAAGGAAAAAGTGGATTTGAGACATGTTCATTAACTATTCAAAATTAAACTTTATGATAATTATTTACTAGCCTTTATAATTGATCAAGATAGCTTCTTTTTTCAAAAAATTTCCCAACCTTGCTTTCTTTAGTAACAAAATTTTAAATATTCCCACTTTTCATTTAAATATTGCCCAGGAAAAGCTCTCCCACTTGTATAAGCATGCTTATTCCAACAATTATTTAGTCAAGAAAGATATAGTGTTTTTTCTCAGAGCACTCATTTTGTGTAGAATCTCAGAAAATTTTGATCGCCTCTTTGTCAGAGAATTATGTAACCCATCTCACAACCACATTTAGCTAAAAAGGACAGTTTAAAGAAAACATGGCTTGAAACATATTCATATTAACTATTCAAAATTGAAACCCATAATAATTATTTACTTTTAGCTTTTTAAAATTGATAAGATACTTTTTTTCAAAATTTACACAATTGTTGCTTTTTTAACCAAAATTTTAAATATGCGCTCTTTTTTTATGAAATATTACACATAGAAGCTTCCACTCTGTATACATGCTTATTCCAACAATTACTAGTCAAGAAATATATATGTTTTTCTTATGCACTCGTTTATGTTTTAAATCTCAGAAAATTCTTGATCGCCTCTTGTCGTAGAAAGATGTAACCCATCTTGCAACCTTTAGCTATAAAAGGGCAGTTGAGAGAAAATAGTGGCTTGAAATATGTTCATATTAACTATTCAAAATTAAAACCCCATTAATAATTTACCCTTTAGCATTTATAATTGATTAGATACTGTTTTTCAACATTTTTCAATCATGTTTCTTTCTTCACAAATCTTAAACATGTAATTCTTTTTTTAACGAAATGTTGCCTCTGCACATGTAAACACTCTCCAATAATTATTAAGTGAAGGAAGGTATATTATTTTTCTCTGAATAGATGGAACTCTGAACATTTGAGCTGCTGAGAGATGAATAAACTAATTTTTCAGAAGCTTTTAACTGAAAGTATGATATTCAGTTTCTTAAGTAATACATCTATTCATTTGTTCAATCCAAACTGTAATGACTCACCCAAACTTATTTAATCTAAAACGATCTAAACTCAAAAAAAATCTTGCTGTTTCCTGACTTCAACCACCCAAGAGTCCTCGGCGTCAGGGCTGAGATTGAACAAAACTGATCGTTGCCAACGGGAGAAAAGAAATAAAGGTCCTTTCTGCGCCACGCATAAGCGTTTATATAATACTAGCAGTACGCACGGCGCTGCTCCGTGAATCAGGACTTCAAAAGTGGGTGAAAAAAAGTGCACAATAATGGCACGAAAAGTTTTGAAAACAGAAGCAAAGCAAAATACACATTATTGATATATTCCGCTTATTTTTTCTTTTGAGAATGACGTCACGTGCCGCGAAGAAGGTCACGTTGCAACAACGTACTGTGGGATGGTCCGAGAATCTCTCACAGTTAAATCGCGTGCCAAGAAAACTGGTTTGAACCGATCTGGGGAAAAATTCATTTTTGAAAAACGAAAGGATATTCTTAATAGTTCTAGTTTTAAATCGACATAAACGCCAATTGTATTGAAAAAATGAAAAATTATAGATGTTAGAACGTCAGGATGCGATAATTTAAAGTAGGGACCTTATTAAAAATTACCATAATAGTAACTATTTTCAATTTTTTTTTCAAAATTCAGCAAATTACGTTAGAAATCAAAACTAACTTCATTAGAATGATTAGAACGGAAATCGCATGCTCTTTCCGATGGTGTATCGTATTTTTGTCGTAAACTGCATTATTCGTAACTATTCTATTGAGAAATTAGTGCGAAAAAATCAAATCAGCAACACAAAACATTAAATAAAAAAAAAAATTCTAGATTAAAATTCTAAAATTTCGGCTTCGAGGTGCATTGAGTCACCATTACGACTACCTGTGTACAATTCCTCATGTATTGTAAGTGCGATAGATTCGTCTGGACATCGCAGACAAACACACACAAACATTGCTCTTTATAAGTATAGAGGTATATTTACTAATTCATTATTATAAATCTTATAGAATACTCAAAATTCATTATTTTTTTTGCAAATTCATCATCAAAATGACGCCAATCAGTATAGAGCCGTAAATATTTTTTTAATGAATCATTTAGTTGAATTTTAAACCTGAAAATATTAAGGTGTCCGACTGGTTTTAAAATCGTTGTTTTTGATGAAATTATCAAAAAAAAAAATTATGACTTAATTTTATATTCGTTTAATAGTTTTAAAATCATTTCACTTTTACTTACGTGAATTAGCATAAATGGAGTTACAGCTGTTTTATTACTGAACTGTAAGCATTATTTTATGTTGCACGAAAAATCTCAATGTGTTTTCTGAGAAATGATATTTTGAGGAAAAACTATCGACCGCAACAATGATTTCTCAAAAGGTTATCTGGGCATTGATATGAAATTTTCTTCTGAGATTGTTTTTCAATATGCTCATGTTTTCCTCTTAAAACTGAGGTCAATTTTAAAATCAAGATATTATTTAAGCGCTTAAATATAAACGAAAAGCATTTTTTATGAACATTACCAGTTTAGTAACTATGTTCAACTATATCTCAAAATATTTTAAAGTACAAGAAATATTTTAGAGCATACCATGATAACTGTCATAAAAATGTACTCCTACAAGGATTTATGTATATTTAGGAATATGATTTTGCATATGGTTGTTAGCGTAAGGCAAATAGTTTTAATCTATTTTCTTTAGTTTTTTTATATTTTATTTTGAAAGCCTAATTTTACAATATTATCATATGTTTCAAAACATATGCAGTTGAAAATAACATTAAAAAATATATTATGCTTAAGTTATTTTTTCAAAAAATGTTCCTAAACACAGTTTGATACCTTAAATAGTACGAAATTTGAAAATTTAATCATATCAGGAAGATTAAGACAATTTCAAAATTCCATCTTTTTCTAAAAAAAATATAAAAAAAAAGAATCGTTCAACAGAAGCGCGTGGTGAAAAAAATGCGCGAAAAATTCTGTTTGTGTGTGTGGATTGACTATGAAAACGTGCATGTCGCGGAACGATCGCTTTCCGAATGTATCAATTGGCAGCGGACTATTATTTGTTATAACGCTGAGATGGAATCCCTCTCCAGCAACCGAGAAACAAATCTTCGTCTCCAGCCGGTGAGGGCGGCTCTTTCTTTCTTTCTCTGCCCTGTCCGTTAACAGTCATCACCTCTGCGTTCTACGATCCACTTTGGATTTGCAGAATTTGGCAGCGCTGAAAGAGCGTTTTTACTTTCTCGTGGCACGTAAGTATACAAAGAGAAAAGTATTGTAATCGTCAAAATCTGAACTCGAGATTTTGACGAATTCCTCCACGTTTTAGACCTCCTGAGTCCGGAAAAAACACAATTTGGAATTGTCTGTGTGTCTGTGAACACGATAACTCCGAAAATATTACCGCTAGGGGTGAAATTTGGTATGAACTTGACACATAATTTGTAGGTTTTCATTAAATTTTTGAAGCAAACTGTCCAAGAAAGCCCGTCTGTCTGCCCGAGGTCATTCTTGAACACTATAACTCAAAAACTTGAATAGCTAGATGTGAATAAAAAATTAGGTACATTGAAGTTTTATTTCATCATGAATGGTATCCGTAATAACATGTTAAAGTAAAATGCGTCAAAAGGGTTGGATCTGTCTGTCGGTCTGTATAATCGCATACTGTAAATTATATCTCCTAAAAAAACCCTTTTGGCTATAGGTAACAAAAAATTGTATGATGATAATATTAATTATACAACTGCTCACCCCTGTTTCAATCTGTTGGAAAGAAGGTGTTGAAATTGCATATTCATTCAAAATGCACATTGCGACTCTGTGTGGCGAGCTATGCTCTGCTTATTTTACTCAAGTTAGTATAGATGGCTTTGACCTTGGCGGTCTACGCCACTTTCTGAAAATCATGGCAACCCCTGATCTGAAAGTTCGCTCTGGATTCTCCAGAGATGGAAGGTATGGTGGAAATCTGCATGATATCAGCAGTAAGATTGCAGTCAAAAACGTTAAATAGTAAGCAACCCCTAGCAAGTGTAAAAAATTATTGAGAACATACGCAATCCTTTTCGCAAAATAATATTAAGTTTCAGGAATTCATGAATTTGATATGTTTCCATTGTAAATCACCATTCATAATTTTTTCTCAAATAACCAGGCTCTGGGTAAATACCCCAAGAATATTTACTGACCCACTGGGTGGCATCTACCCACACATTGGTCGTGTGGCTATGAGAAAAAAAGTTCTGGAGAGGCTTCAATTCCTTCTGCTGTTTTTTTTACTTTTCAGTTGGAAATAGTAGTAATTCCTTCAAACAGCAGAATCTAGTGTCAAAAAAAAATATGAGTGTTCTCCCTAAACTTTCTCGTGTGTATACTTCCCCAAAAGGTGCTGTTTTCTCCTCCTCATGGTTAAAAAATTGAACCTACTGTTATCCAGAATCCAATGACAGTCAGAAGGTTTTTCAATAGAATGATTGAAAAATATCTAGGCAAAAAAATGAAATTCAAAGAGAGGTAACTGATTAAAACGCATATCTATCGCATACTTATATCCTTACATAAAGCACCTGGATAACGTCCAACAAGTGAGGAAGAGAAGAACGAGAAGAAAGAACGAGCAAAACGATATTATGAGAAGAATAAACAAAGAAGAATTTATCAGTTTACATAAATTGAGATAAAAGAGCTACTCCAGTCACATAATCTCAGAGTCACAACGAGTTACTTTAGTCACATAATCTCAGAGTCACAAAGAGCTACTCCAGACACATAATCCTTGTAGAGTCACAAAGAGCTACTTCAGATAATATAATCTTGTATCACAAAGAGTTACTCTACATAATCTCAGAGTCACAAAGAGCTACTTGAGCCACATAATCTCAGAGTCACAACGAGTTACTTCAGTCACATAATCTCAGAGTCACAAAGAGTTACTTTCCTGTCACATAATTCAGAGTCACAAAGAGTTATCATTTCCAGTCAAGCATAATCTCAGAGTCACAAAGAGTTATCACTTCCAGTCACAATCTCATAGAGTCACAAAAGAGTTACTCAGTCAGCATAATCTCAGAACTACAGAGAGTTACCCAGTCACATAATCTCAGAGTCAAAGAGCTATTTTAGTCGCATAATCTCAGAGTCAAAGAGCTTACTCCAGTCACACCAGGACAAGCATAGCCGGGGAGCAATCTCAGAGTCACTTGAGTTGCTTCGTAACTCATAATCTCAGAGTCACATAAAGCTACCCAGTCACATAATCTCAGAGTCACAAAGAGATGAAGAATTTTACATAGATAGAGTCACGTAGTCACATTGACTAATAGTCACCATAGAAGTTAATAGTCACATATGTTTACTTTAGTCACAGAAAGTCAAAAGCAGTTGAGTAAGGCAAGTAAGTTTACGCCCCTCAATCCCAGCCCCAGAATTATGCTTTTTCACAGATCCTATGCGCACAAAATAAATTATATATTTGCTAATGTCATTATATCTCCTGAAATCATCATCCTTTTTCAGCTAAAATATTTGATTTTTTTCAGTAGCTACTGCGAATCTCTTTATAAAGAATTGAAAACGTTTTTTAAACTGAAAACTTAAAGCCACCTTCACGCTCAGAACTGGTCTGGATTTTTCTCATTAAACAAACTTTGAAAAACTCGAAAGAAAGATCTTTTTGCCTTTAAGCAAACTAGAATTTCTCGCTTTTTTTCCAAAGACTACGTTTTAACATATCAAAAGAAACAACTCGTCTCGAGTCGGAAGCAATGAACCAGAGGAAGAATTGAAAATCGGAGTAACTTTAATCCTGCGATAAAACTTTTGCTGTTACACTCAATTACTTTCACAACCACAGAAAGAAAAGTAGACTTTCTCCGAAAAGGAAGTTCCTTATTTTCGCTAACTTTATTTTGTAACTCTTACACTGTGAACAGGAGCTTTTCCTGGCCTTCTTAATTGAAAAATATATAACAACGAAAAAATTGAGGGAAAAGTTTTAAGACGCGTTGCCCAAGTGTCGTTTTCGTCAATCAGTGGAGTGTAAATCTTCAAATGAGTCAAAGAAAAAACGCACCAGAAACTACTTTGCATTTAGAAAAGAAATGCAAATAAGAAGGGAAGAAATTGACATTTCCTAATTGAGGTGACGGAATCCACTGACAATCTACAAGAGTTTTGCTTTTTTGTGAGATCTTTGCACATGAAGTATCGAAAGAAAATACAGTAGAATCTCCCTACAACGGTCTCCCACAGAGAATTTCTCTCCCTATAACGAAATTTTTAATCGGAATGTTAAATAACATTCAAAATATTCTCCATATTACAACGGTATGGGTTGTCCCCATAACGAATTTTTTCAGACCCTTTATCTTCGATTTTTTCCTCACTTTAGCCAGTTGCCAATTCCCTGTGCACACAAATCGCCCCACGTGCCTGCTCTGGAACCACTGCATTGTCTCATTCAGCGATAACACATAACAATAGAATGCTATGTGAAGGGTAACAATGCAGCGATGGGTCAAGATTCCATGAATCAGTAGAGCGGGGTGGAAACAGCAAATGATGTGACAATTACGGGCATTTTATGTTTATCCATACTATACGTATTATTCTCTAAATTAGTGAATTGTCTCACTTTGAGTATTTTGTTTTATACAATAAAACTAGTATAATTTAAATAAATTTATAATTAAATATTACTTCATTTTAATTGAAAGTCATAATTAAATATTTTGAACTTATCGCGCATATCAAAAGAATTTGTAGAATATTTACTTAAATAATCAGAAAAATCTCTAATCTCCGTATAACGAAATTTCTCTCTATAGCGAATTTTTTCAACTGGAACCAAGCGATTTCGTTATAGGGAGATTCCACTGTATATTATAATCGTCAAAAAAAAATCGACCTCTAGGCTTCGATGAATCTCTATGATTTAGACACCCATAATCCAAAAACACATTTTTGGATTTATATCTATCTGTCGGCGAACACAATATCTCACTAAAGCTGGACATTCAAAAGCCAAAGCGTTTTTAGATGGGCCTTCGGTGTCACTTTAATAAGTTAAGGACATTGAATTTATCTAGTTATGATGGATTAAAAATAAATAAATTTAGCAAAAGAAGTTTTTAAAAACAGACTTTTATTACAGCACTGAAAAAAGTAGAATCTTTTAATTTTCCACTAATCATAATATTTATTGTTCTAAATATTATGAAACCAAGCGCACCTCCAAAAATATATTTTTTAAAACTTTATTTTTGATATTTTCTACATTTTAGTCTTTAATATATGTTAATAATTCAATATTGTAATGATCATGGCATTGGTAATCAGTTTTTTTCTCAAAATCATTAAGAGATGGTGCCACGAGTATGGAATCAAAATTTGATTAAATTAATCGATAAACGGATAATCAAGTTCTGAAAATATGAAAATAGTGTTGTCATCGAGAACACACAAGTGCCCATCAGGAAGTGAGTTAAAAAAATCGATTTTAAAATTCCATCTTCATAAACATCAAACAAGCAGAGTTAAATAAAAAGTACGGAATTATTCGCATCGCAGGAAACTCAATGACAAATTCCTTTCATCAAAGTCGCCAAATTTGTCGTCACGGTCGGGGTTCAATGGCTTGGCAACATTAAGAATCTCTGCAAATCTCTCTTTCCTGATTTAAGAATCTGATACTGTTTCCCAGCCATGTTAGTTTTCCGACAGGGCATGACGTCACATTGAATTCTCCGGAAGGATCTCCAGATCCCAGTTCCTAAGAGAGATAGGGTCATAATTCTTGTATTTTCTAGAACCTAGATTTTGTTGCCAAAACCACTAAATTTGTCGCCAAATAGTCACCAAATTTGACCTTGGCAACAATAAGAATCTCTGTAAATCTCTCTTTCCGACCATAAGACTAACAAGGCAGGAAAACACAATTAGATTCGTAAGAATATGTTTTAATTTTTAGTGAATTTACAGGGATTTTATTTCTTATGATATTCCTTGCGATTTAGTTTCTTTATAGTGTTGCATTCAGAGCCTAACGCTTTTACGATTTTGCTTTGACGTCCATATTTTTGATATAAAATTTGCCAGAAGTATCTCCATATCTCGGTTCCTAAGAAAGATAGGGCCATAATTCTTGTATTTTCTAGAACCTTCATTTTATCGCCGAAATCGCAAAAGGAAGTTAGTAGTCATTGAGAACATACAAGTCCACAAAATTTGAAAACTCTAGCACGTTAAGAAGCGAGTGAAATAACCGTTTCTAAAATTCCATTTTTACAAACAAGCCAAGTTATATAAAAGCACGTAATTATCCGCATCGCAGAAGCTCAATAACTAATTTCTTTTATCAGTTATTTGACTTAATTTCGTGTCGCAGATCCACGTCAATGATGGGTGGAGGAACCTTCTTTTGGAAAGGCTGCTAAATCCACAAATGAATCCTCATCCTAATGATGAACATCATTACGCTCTTAAATGATGCTCGTTATGGTCCGAGGCTTTCTTTTCATGAAAAAAATTTGAAAACTTTCAGAAGTCATTTCCGAGTTTGGACACGACTCCCGCCGAAATGACTGCTGCATCTATATATAGAGAGTATGTGTCTGTCTGAGTGTTCTTTATACAAATCAACAGTTTTTATCCAATCTTGATAAAATTTGGCCTTAAAAGACGAGAAAGATTACTGTGAACTTTTCAAAGCACAAAAGTTAATTAAAGTTTCAGTTAATTAAAAATTAAGCATGATTTTTGCGGTCTTTCGCGATATCATCGCAAAATATTATATCGCACAAAAGTATTTTTACACCATCTTAAAGTTCAAAAAATTAATTCTTCACTGAAACCATTTTCATTTCTATACAATTTCTTCTCTAACTTCAATAAATGTTTCGCAATTAATTTTATACACAAATATACGGACATTAAACGCATGACGAACAAAAATACAGACGAAGAACTGTTACCAGAACACATTCACAGAATTCTGGAAGAACACACAAAAAAAAAGATTTAAAAGCAGACGATCTGCAGACAGTTAACAATTTATATCAGGTACAACAATTGATTTGGTTCAGTTATTCCATTATTTTGAACTCAAGCATTTTTACGCCATCTTAAAGTTCAAAAAATTAATTCTTCACTGACACTACTTTCAT
>BGPR01019716.1:17276-28818 GCA_013235015.1 Araneus ventricosus
ATTCTTCACTGACACTACTTTCATTTCCGTATAATTTCTTCTCTAACGTCGATAAATGTTTCACAATTTTATACACAAATATACGGACATTAAACGCATGAGGAACAAAAATACAAACGAAGAACTGTTGCCCGAACACGTTAAAAGAATTCTGGAAGAACTAAAAAAGAAGTTTTAAAAGCAGACGATTCACAGACAGTTAACAATTTATAACAGGTGCAACTATTGATTTGGTTCAGTTATTCCATTATTTTGAATTAATTTTGCTTTTTCGAGTGAAAATAGATCATTTTGATCATAGTTTTCTGTCTCCCACATCATTTTAACGCTGGTTATTCTGAAAATATATGGATTCAATGGGCTTTTGAAACTATTTTTATACCATTCTTAAGCTGAAAAAAAATTCAGCAAACTTCATGAGTACTTTTGATATTTTGGCAAGAAATAAAAAAATATTTTAAAATACTGTAATTGTCCCATGCTCGTTGAAATTTACACTTTTCCCCCGCATTTTTTAAAACGATATTTCCATGTTTAAAAATACCACTGGATGCATTTGATTCTTGGTTCTTTGATTGGCATTGGAATCACAGTTTTTGGTTCAATTCTAGAATTACTTGAATTTCATTTGAAAAAATGCAAATAATAACGCACTAGACTTTTAATACAAAACAAAATAATATTCATAAATCTTTTCTTTATTCAAAATTCTGTCAATATATGCTTAAACAATATGGAAGAAAAGTTTCAGGGATGTAGCTGAAAACATGATATACTTGGAGTATTTTAATATGTAGAAAATTCCATAACACCTCATTTTGAGAAAACGCTAAAAATACACTTAAAACGTCTATATAAATGATCCATAATATCAATGAATAAATGCTTCGATTGGGCGAATGCATTAAGATAGCGAAAAAATTGTTTTTCCAGGAGGTTGCAGGTTTTATTAATAAACGATTTTAAAAAATAATAAAAACAACCTAAAAACTCGCTTTTATTAATGCACTAAAAACGAGAATTTTCTAATTTTAATCTTTTTCTGTTTTTAATTCATAATTAATTGATAAATTATTAATGAATCTTGAAATCAATTGTTTCTCAAATGCGTTACCAGGTGATTTGTACATATACTTGTTAAGTATATGCAGATCGAGAATACGAATCTGTAACTGTACTTAAGTGCGACTGATAGTTACATGGTGCAATTAGGCGCAGCAAGCTCCTTTTAAATGGCTAGTTCCAAGTTTGGAATATGTCTTCTATGTTGTAAAAGTCATTCGTGTGTGGGTTTTCGATTGTCAAAATAGAGGAGAAAAAGCAAATCCTGTGCGCTTATTTGAAGCAAGCGACACATCTACTTACACAAACAGCAAATTTTTTAAGAGAAAATATTTAATTTATTACAGACCGTTACTAATTTCACTGAAATGTAATTGCTTTATTCAAAGCAGAAATGCATTTAAGGATTATAGGACATCTTGAGTAGCCAATATGGTTCGTCGTAACAGAGTTTGACAGAAATTAATACAAAAATTTCTACATTTTTGTACACTGATAGAAGTATGTTTTAAAAAATGGTATCCATTTTCATTCATTTTATTATTCTACAAATATTTGAAGCAACCACTTCCTACGAAGCCTTCCAACCCACTTTTCACCACATGTTCACGAGAAGCAGAATTTTTGTACACTGATAGAAGTGTGTTTTAAAAACCGTTATCCGTTTTCATTCATTTTATTATTCTACAAAAATTTGAAGCAACCACTTCCTACGAAGCCTTCCAACCCACTTTTCATCACATGTTCACGAGAAGCAGAATTTTTTTACACTGATTTACATGTGTGTTTTAAAACCGTTATCCGTTTTCATTCATTTTATTATTCTACAAATATTTGAAGCAACCACTTCCTACAAAGCCTTCCAACCTACTTTTAACCACATGTTCACGAGAAACAGAATTTTTGTACACTGGTACAAGTGTGTTTTAAATCCGTTATCCGTTTTCATTCATTTTATTATTCTACAAATATTTGAAGCAACCACTTCCTACGAAGCCTTCCAACCCACTTTTCACCACATGTTCATGAGAAGCAGAATTACGTAACGGCCTTTTGAGATTCGACTTTTTTCTGTCTAAACAACGGCATCTTTAATTGTTGGCCGCCAGAGTAGCGAATGCGATCACAAACAGGGGGAGGACAAACAAGAAAAAAGTTTGCATGGGTAAAGTAGCTGCTCTTGCGGTCGGTTGACACAGTTTCAGCTGCGCAAATGCTACTGAGCAATAAAAGAATAATTAAAAAAATAGAAGTCGTGATGTCATTTCTACGCAAGGTCAACCGAAGAGTGGGACCTGGGAAGCCCTTTTGAAATATTAAAAAAAAAAGAACATAAAAAAAAGAAGAAAGAAAAGAAAGGAAGGAACCGAAGAGTGGTGTTCTGTCTTTTGGCGAGGACAAAACCGACTTCTGGGAAAGTTGCCAGAATTCAGCAGAAACTTCTGCCTTCTTCGGGATGTATTATTCCACTATTGCCTTGTTTGGAAACGGTTCGCCAAATTCAAACTATCTTTTCACGTTGAAGAGAACAGGATGTTTTAGCACGCCTTCCTACTTTATAGTACGATGATAAAGGCCTGTTTTTAAAAACTTTTTTACATAAGAACTCCATTTATTCGAATTAAACGGGGATCGGGACATTCGGTTATGATATGCACAAATTCGGAAGAAAGCTCAGAAGTTAAGTACAAAAGAATTTTCGAAATTTGTAGTAATAGAGGAATCACATAGAAAGAATGTGATATTTACAACATATAAAAAAGTATATGAAAAACATTAATGAATTTTTTTAGACATTTTAAATCATTATAATAATTTTCCTCCGAGTTGCCACTCGCGATGTTTAAATATACAGTCGGACCTCTATTTAACGAACCTCTATTTTGCGAACTTTTCCTTGGAACCAAGAACATTTCGCGAATTTCTTCGTAAAATAACCTCCAAATAGCGAAGTGCATTCTATATTTAACGAACTTTTTCCTGTGATCCAATATTTTTTTTCTCCCTATTTCTCAAAATATTTCTAAACATTTCAAACTTATTCTTTCTTTTAACACATTTTATGGTGATCAATGACCTTGAAGTTGGAAAATGTCAAAGCGAAAGTTCTTGAGCATTAGAGAAAAAAATTTAATTCTTCATGAGGTGGATAAAGGCGTGATAAAAAAAAGATTATGCTTTAAAATTTGGTATTCCTCCAAACAGCTCATCAACCATAATAAAAAAATCGTGATAAGATACAAAATTATGATTCATCGAATTCTTGTTCAAAACGTTTAAAAGCATGTGTCTATGAAGATGTGGATGAGACAGTTTTGAAGTGGAAAGTGTGAAAAATAAAAACAATACAGCGATGAATTGCGATGAAGAAGATGATGAAGATGGAAATGATCATGATGCAGAAATCAACAAACCTTCGTACGATGAAATGCTAAAATTCATTAATTTTAATATAAAATTATTTTTTTAATTGAAAATACAGTGTATTTCCGGACAATGTTTTGTTTTGTTTTCTTCGCAGATTTCTTTTTGATGGGTAAAATATATATAAAACAAATAGATATTAATTTGCAAAATAAAGGTGTGATTAATTACTTTTCTAATAATATTTAGTGTTTATGAATTTAAAATCTGTTTTGTGTAGTTTAAAATATTTTAAAAAGTGAATCTCTATTTAACGAATTTTCCATATAACGAACTTTTTTTCGGGATTTAGTGACTTCGTTAAATAGAGGTCCGACTGTATTTCAAATCAATGTTTGAGAATCATTAATAACTTAAGAAAAATTACCTTTCGGCGATTTTTAAAAATCGTTTGGTACAATGATCTAATGTTCACATTTGAATTAAAATAAAGTTTCAGGCGACTAGAGAACTTTGTTTCCCATAATATTTTCGATAAAATATTTTTTACACTAAATATTATATATATTTTTTAAAAATGCTTGAAAATTCCGTCCATTATGCAAATATTAAGGAGACACATTACTTTCTTTGAACAATTTTTTTTTTATTTGAGTAATATTGAAAAAGCTTTCATACTAATAAAACTTAAACAATAATATAAAGTAATCTTAAAGAGAAAAAATTCATTTCGATCTTCTTGTTAAATTGAAATTTAAATTTTTTAAAATTCTCTACTAATTTTTTTAAATATGAATATTTTTTTGCTTAAATTTTATTTGCAGATTCACTAAAATATTCTACATAAAACTGTGCATAGATTTTAAAGCATCTAATATTCGCTAAATAAAGATTTTTTAACTGTTTATGTCGTGAAAAATGAGGGAAATTAGACTACCTCAATTTATATCGTGTATATAAAAACACCTAAGCAACTGAATGCTAATTGCATGCACAGTTTTATCTTATGCATAACAATAAACAGATACAAATTTGAAAGCTCTATCTAAAAAAAGGAAAAAAACCTTAGCATTTCGGAAACATGAAAGTGAAGAAAAGTCCGACAAGGAGAAAAAGCCAGATTACAGTTGCCATTTGCGCATGTTTATCTTGATATTCAAATGATTATATTAACAGGTTCCTCTATATAGGTTTTTATAAAATTTTTAACACGTTCTCTGAACTGAATTTTAGTATGTCTCTAGGTGCTTTGAAGTCGAAATGTGGATCTTTAGATACACGATATGTTTATTTTGCCTTTCTACAACATTTTAGATTTTACGCTTTCTGATTTTCCGTGTTCTTATGTATTCGACAGTATTTGGCGCCGTGTTTTATTTTAGTTTATCCTAATTCTTTTTTAAAATCTCAAGTGTGTATTTACGTTTTTAAACTTTTAAACTCTGGTGTGTTTTTTATTAGACTCGGTGTTTGCGTGTTTTTTGCTTTTACCTTATGCTTTTTGAAATGAACTTTAAATTTAAAAAAAATACTTGGCTTTTTTGGTGTCATAGTGTGTCTAAAGTTTTGTGTGATTATGTGTTTTCGTTTTAATTATATATACGTTGTCATGAATTTAATGATTTTATGTATTCTCTTGTGTGGCATACTACTTTTTGCTTTCTAAGGCATATTTTTAAATTTTTTTTATTTACTCATTGTGACTTTTGTTCTTGTATGTGTTTGTCAGCACTCTGATAAATGGAGTTTTCTCTGTAGTGTCTTTTTCTTTAAATAAATAAATAATTGTAAATAAAAAAAAAACTCAAATAACTTCTATAATATTAAAGAGATAAAACTTGACATTGATACAATAAGTAGAAAGATAAACATCAACAAAAATAAGCCAATAAAATAAAAAAAATTTGAAATTTTTGGGTAATGCGTCTCCATTGCTGAATATTTCCTCAACCAGACAACATTGGGTTATCAGCTAGTTTTCCCATCAGAAACAAACTCTTTCTTATATCAATAAGTCTTGACTGAAGCATTCCGTACTCAGGAAACAACAATCAATTAGTTGGAGACCGAACGGAAAAAAAGCGAGGAGCCCATGATTTCCCCGGTTCAGCCTATGCAGGGAGGTCTATCGGAAATATCAAAAAAGAGTAGCCCTCCATTAACCACTCTTATCTGGTCGAGGCGGACAGATGGACTTATCGAGAGAATAACCTCTTACTCCCGACCTCGCGTAGATGCGCTAATGGGCAAATCTATCTTATCACTATATTCTCATTATGTACGTCTGGAAAGCTCACTCACATTTTGCAAGATATCGTCAGAAGAATCGGTTCAATTTGTGCCTGCTCCTTCGAAGAACCCCTCCCGATTTGTTCGTCTGCTTCACAGTCTGGCACCCGTCCAATCATCGAAGCACAATCGAGTATGGATTTGGGGAGATGTTCACCATTGATCACACTGCATTCGAAATCTAATAACGAAATCTATAATTTAATCATTGATAACAGAACTTGTCCATAGTCGATAATATCAAACATTAGCGTATGCGCTACCAGCGTTGCCCGGTGGAATCAGGACTTTAACAAAATGAAAAAAAAAAAGAAGGACACAATGACATGAAAAGTTTTGAAAACAAAATCAAGCAAAGATACACATTTTTTGATTTTCTCTGTATTTTTTTCACGCTACAGTACAGAGTACGTTAATCCAAAACAATATTACAAAATTGGAACGTGAAAATGATTATTATACAGCAAGCAAAATATAAATCAAATCCAAAATAATAATCAATAACTTATCTGTTGAAAGGTCACGACGTATCCTACGGCGTCCATAAAATCAAAATTGCTTCGTCCGAAGTGCCCGCAGAACTCGATCGAGAAAAAATAACTCGACAACGGCCCAGAAAAAATTAATTTTAAAAAAAAGGATAAAAATATTTTAACCATTCTTGTTTTTAGACAGAACCGTTCTAGTTATAAGATAAAAAAAGAAAATAATAATAGTGTTATTAGAAAGTGGATGCAGCAAATTTAAAATCAAAACCAACATTTAGACGGCAAAACTGACTGATTTTAAAAAATTCTCAAAATTAGTAATTTACGATAGAAATTCAAACCTCTCATTAGAACGGAAATCGCGTGTTCTTTCCGATGGTCAGTCTATTTTTGCGTATAATTTTCGAAACCATTTATGTAGAAATTAGTGCGAATCAACCAACACAAACATTAAATAAAAAAATTTCAGATTAAAATTTAAAATTTCGCTTGAGATCAGTCACCATTACGACTACCTTTGTACCAAATTTCATGGCTGTAAGTGCGATAGATTCGTCTATGGCATCAGACAAACACACACACAAACATTGCCTTTATAAGTATAGATAAGTGATTAATTGGTGGCTTACGTCTCTCCATAGTGGTCTATATGTATCTGGAAGGAAAAAAATTGACGCTTTTCCTCAAAGTTAAGCTTATAGCTCCAGCAAACAACATAGAGAGTTGGTTTTAGTTTCATTTAACGAAAGTTGGACATGAAGGTAAAAAAAGTTTAGAATTTGGTACAGTCGAGCTTAAGAAAAGTTGGTGAAAATCACGAAACATTTTGATGAGCGTCACAGCGACCGATGCGCGCGTACGTAGACTAAGGCAATTCATTTATCGATCGCGAAATATTATCAAAAATTGTTGAATTCTGTGCTAAAGTTAAACGCTTATAGCTCCGCAACCAAATGGCATAGCGAATTGGCTTTCATTTAACAGAGAAAGAATTGACACAAGATTGCAAAAAGAATTTCCAGAATTTGGAATTACGGTTCTACATTAAATGAATCGATTAACTGATAACTAAACTCTCAAAAAATAAAATATTTTATTGTCACGAGGATACATAAGTGTACAAAATTTGAAAATCCAACACAGCGGAGAGTGGCAAATGGATTCCATCTTTAAATTTGAAACAAGTCAAGTTTAAAACCAGCGGGAGTGGCCTCCTAAACTTTCTCATACTCCCTAACACATGTGAGAATACGCTAAAATATTGCAGGCAACAAAGCACACATTCCTAACGCAGGGGAGAAAAAGTGCGAATCGGGCTTGGAGGTGAAAGGCGCGGTAGAAGCGGAAGGATTAGCGAAGGAATCGCGCAATTAAAGAACGGCCCATCACTGTGTGATGAGAAAGACGAATAGGGATTTGAACAACTTTTCAGACCGATGTGAAACGAAAATTGGGCATCGATCTACAATTATTGTTAGAAGGCCTCATACCAATTTTATTTATCATCAAGACGCATAGTTTTAGAGAGTAATAATGTTTAGGAGTATGCAATTATACAGACCGACAGACCGTCAGCGGATTTCAAACTTTATACGGACCATAGCAACGATAAAAAAACTGTACCTTATACATCCATCTAGCTATTCAAGTTTTTTGAGTTACAGTGTTCGCATGACTTCGGACAGTACAGACAGACTTCCCGTTGACATTTTGTCCAAAATTTGACAGAAACCTACAAATTATATATCACATCGCACCAAGTTTCATCCTCGTAGCTCTAATAGTTTCCGAGTTATCGTGTTCAGACAGACATAATTCCCCAGAATTGTGCCGACTCGGGGAGGTCCTAAAAACGTGGAGATTCGTCAAAATCTCGAGTTCGAATTTTGACGATTACAATATTTCTCTTTGTATACTTCGTATACGAGAAGAAAAAGGGAAATATGGCTTTCATTTCGCTTTCAGCCAAAAGCACGCCTAGCGAATAAAATGACGTTCGTGCTCAGAAGAAAAAACTGAAGAAGGACCCCCAGATTCTTCGACTCAAGGCGGGGATTCGTTCTGAAGAGAAGAGCTCTGCTCATTAGCGAAATGAAAGCGGTGTCATTGCGGCGAGAGGTTTTCTCATCCTTTCTTCCAGCGGATACTAATGAGGCTTATCGAGTGTCAGCATCGACTTTTGGGAAACCCTTCCGTGCGCCGAGTCGCAGTCGAAACAATGAAACGGGCGCCCATTCATCAAAAGGAGTCTTCCTATGCCCGCATCCACGAAGTGAAAGCTGTTGACGCTCTAAGAAAGCTTTATTTAAGACTAGACGATGCGTTGCATGTCGTTGCGTTGATGGATACTCAGGATTCCATGTTTAGTTTAAACAAACATTAATCCGTTCAGGACCAGCGAAAGGAGAAATCAGCGGGAGTGTTCTCCCTTAAACTTTCTCGTATACTCCCCCCCAAAAGATGCCGTTTCTCCTTCCCCCGCGTGGCTAAAAATATTCGAACCTACTGTTACCCTGAATCCAATGACTATCAGAAGGTTTTTCATTAGAGTGATTGAAAAATATCTAGGTGAAGAATCAAATTCAAAGAGATACGTACCGAATAAAATGCATGTAATCACACACTTCCACTCTTACCGGCTCAAGGGCAAACTGACGTAATTCGCTACTCCGTAATGAAATTCCGTTCCGTTCCTTTCGCGTGCACAGAAGATTGCTTCCAGTACGCACGCGCGTGGAGATAGCGGACTCTCTTCAATATATTCAAAAGATAATTAATTCAAACAGAATTTATAACATTTAAGCTAACGATTTTCCTGTCAAATATTCCATTCAAAAATTAAGCACGTGACAGGAAAAATGATTGGATGCATGTAAATAGTCAAACGCTCTAAATATAAACATGTAATTTCATAACAATGCCAATGAATTATATTTTGTGTACCAACACTCAAATCAAAACTAAATACGAAAACTGGATTAAAAACAATTAGTAAGAAAGTTCAAAAATACTCAAAATATGTTTCCTTCTAGTGAAATCTTGTTTACCAGTTCATTGGATACTTTAAAGATCTCATAATTTAGCAAAATGATCCAATGTTTCCCAAAAAACTCAGAGAAAAAAATACCGAAAGATGTAGGAAAATATATTAATTCTGGTATAACTCCTATTTGATATTAAATCACAATAGAATCAAACAGCATCCTGCGTGTATGCTAACTTGTAGACAGATAAAGAGAAATTTATGATCTCATAAGCTGCCTTAATCTCTTTGGCATCTTGCCAAACCATATCACGTAAGCGTTACTTCAATTTCTGGCCTATTCTAATATAGATATATACATATAATGTCATCAACTTTTTAGGACGTGTAGAGGCATTTTTAAATGAATTCCACAGCTAATTAAAGTAAGCTCTTCTGTATTCGAGGATTCACCATTTTATCTTAAAAGCGATTAGGTTATCTTCCATATTAGATGATGTTTAAAATATCCACTCCATGACCAAATTGCGCTTGGCGGACGTAGTGTCGGTGAGGTTCAAATCAGGTCTTATGACTCTGGAAGTTAAAGCAGAAGTGCGGTTCTCTAGGGTTGAAGTAGAAATAATTAAAAGAAGTGGAATTAGAACGAATTAATTTAGAGGTGAAAAAGGTAAATCATTATTTTATATTTATATTTATCTCTTGAAAGCTGAGTTTCACTTCTTTGTTACGCAAAACATTTGTCTCAATCCAAGCTCCAAACGTAATTTACTGAATTTTGAGAATTTTTTAAAAAGTAGTCAGTTTTACAATCGAAATTTTATTTTTGTTTTTAAATTTGCTTCATCCAACGTTCTAATAACACTATTATTTTCAATTTTTTTCAGCTTATAACTGGAACTGTTCTTTTGGATTTAAAATAAGAACGGTTAAAATATCTTTCCCCGTTTTTTTTTTAATTAATTTTTTCCTGGTCAGTTGAAAGATATTATCTACCAAGATTCCTCCCGCGACACTTTTCCGGAACGTAGCTGGCAGTTTGATTGGCTGATGGGGCAGGTGATGTCATAACCTTCAATTGAATGACTTTGATTATTACTTTCGGCAGTATCTTAACGTGTTTATTTGTCTCGCATATTTTGGTTGCTGTATAATAATGATTTTGACGTTGCAATTTTTTAATATTGTTTTGGATTAACGTACTCTGTATTGTTTTTCTACATTTAAATTTCATTTTCGCGAAAACAAATAAGCGGAAAAATCAATAATGTTTTGTTTTATTTTCAGAACTTTTTCATACCATTGTGGGCGTTTTTTTTTTAATTTTATTTTTTTGAAGTCCGGATTCCACGGCCAACGCCGTGCACGTACTGATAGTATTTAAAATTAGCACTCGATGGAATGTCAGCTCAGCACGCAAATAAGTGAATTTTTAAAAATATGGATCATAGTTTTAGTGTAAAAATTATTTTCTAATCTAAAAAAAAATCTACAGTTATCTAAATTAATCTAAAATTATTTTCTAAAAAATCCTCTAGTCGTCTGCAACTTTATTTTTAATTAAATTTAGAATATTACATTCACCAAAGAATTTTTGTAACTCACAGCTTTTCGAAAAAATTACGGACTGCACCGAACGATTCTTAAAAACCGTCGGAAGTTAAACTTTCCAGAAGTTATTGATAAATTTTAAACAATGATACAAAATCCAATAAAACATTGCGATTGTCAACTCGGACGCAAATAAAGATTTAAAATATCTGTAATATCTTCATTCAATAGGAATAACAACACTAAAAATAATCTTTTCTCGGTATGGGAACATAGTTTTTAGATAATAAAAAATGAACAATTTAATTAATTGGCACGAAACCTTCTCTAAAATATTCTTTATTCTTTCCAGTATTTGTGAGCAAAATTCGCAATACCTTGGATTTTTATTCGTACAAGCCGTTTATGAATTATCTATTCATACAAATTTTTGCAATTTGATATCGACAAACAAAATATTTAACCAGAATGACACAAAACAATAAATACATTATAATTAAATCAGATTAAGTAGAATATCAGCTTCACGTTTAATAATAGCGAAATAACTAAATATACATTTGGATTCAAAGCAACACATTCCACTTTCACTTCACTAATCCATATATTTTTTTAATTGTTCTTTCCCGGATAGAACTGGATTGGAACTGGTTTGCATTTTAAAACGAAAATAGTTTTACGCCATTCGAATTTTGCAGTTTCCAACCTTGAATACCTCCACAACACCAAAAAAACAAACAAAAAAGCGCGTCTTGTTCCTTTTTTTATTCATTCGTTGCACAATGGTGTGGGAACAGACGATGAA
>BGPR01019717.1:0-15730 GCA_013235015.1 Araneus ventricosus
GCCTTGAAGTATATCCATAATTTGGTTCTGTTTGAATCTAAATAAACAGTTGCTGTTTCCAAAACAAGTTGCACTTTTCACAAAATATTGTTTTAACCCTTCATTGTTTAAACAACCATATTTTTGTTTCTATTTCACATTTTTCAATACTCAATTTTTCAATCAAAGGACAGTGGTTTTTTTTTTTCCTCCCCTTTTTTTTCCCAATTCTCAACTGATCTCAACAGATCAAAACTGGTCATCCTTGAAAAATTCTTAGTGATGAAAACAAATCGTCGCCTTAGTACTTTTATATATATATACATAGTTTGAGAAAAATTATCTAGAAATATTAAGTTTTAAACCCAAATTTTTTTTCTTAGGATTTAGCTTCAACAATACTTTAAGTGAATATATTGAGCACCTTTAAATTAGGGATGTAATGAACATTCAGCAAGTATCAGTATTCGGTCTGGCTGAGTACTAAGATATTCAGTTGAATAAAATTCAGGATAATTTTTTTTAATGCGTTTTAAATGTATTTAACAAAGAATATTACAGAATTACATTTCACTACATTCATTATCAAAAAATTTCCTAACAGGTACATAAATATATTTAATGTTACATATCATTTATCATTACAAAGCTTGAAATTATGATGCAAGAATAATCATTTTTTAGCATTTCCAAGAAAAAGTCAATTCCAATTGGTTTCATATATCTTACCAGTTTTCAAAAAAGAAATGCTCACTATGTGCGTGCAGGAGATATTTGGCAAGATATTTTTTTGCCAAATTCGCAAGAAAAATGGAATTTTTTCTGCTTTTTTTTCCTACCAATTAAGGGGATTCTCCATCCTAGCTGTCAAAAGTTATTTATCAAAATAGGAATTTAATTCTAATAATTTTAATTTATCCAGTTAATTTTCATCCGAGTTCATCTTTCAAATTTATTAATCTTTCATTTTTTTTTCATTTAAAATTTGAGAAATATTTTATTTAGAAACGAAAGTGAAATGTTTTTTAAAAGTAGGTATTCGTCCTGAAATTTGTCCAAATATTTGGTATTCGGCTAAATCACTATTTGTTAATCCCAATTTTGAATAAATATGTACAATAATTTACAGTATCTTCATACAAAAAGTTTGGAATGTTTCATAACAGTTTCAAGTAAACACTTCAGAAATAAGAAAATGCATAAAAGGATCTTAAAAATATAAAAAATGACTATATTTACTTTTTCATTCAAAAACACAATGTATCTTCCATCTTTGGTACTGACTGCTTTAACTGCATTATCATGTACTAAAAATTCAAAGATTTCAAATTCTTAATCCAAGTTATATGCATCAAAAAAATATAAAACAATGTGAAATTTAATACTACAAGACAAAAAGAAATACATTTAAATTTTATTAAATCAAAATGATTAGTAGTTCGATTGCCTAAATAAATTTTTATTCTAATATTTCTCAGTCAAGTTTACTAAAAATGCAATTTAAAAAAAAAAAAAAAATTGAAAATTAACAGAAAGTACTAACCAGTAAAATCAAAACACTGGAAAATTCTCTCATCTGCAGTGTATTCCCAATCGGCCTATAAGGGGATTAAAAAGAAATTATAAACATGACGAAAATTATCATTAGTTTAAAATGCTGAGAAACAAAATATTTTTAAAAACATTAAATATAAACTATTTTATGGGCCAGGGCAAATTTCAGACAGATTTAAAGTTCTTAACACCTACTTGCATTTTTTACAATATCAACATTTATACATTTAAAATACAAATATTTATTATATTTAAACATCTATTACATTTAAATATTTATTACATTTAAACATACAAATATCTATTACATTAAATATTTATAACATTTAACATACAAATATTTATTACAATATCAACATTTCGTCACTTAGCATGCAACACCATTTATCTCAATTTTTTGAAATTTCAAAGAGGAAGAAAATATTTAATTTTTCGCAACCAAAAAGAAATATTTCTGGGTTTTTTTTTCCCCTCCCCTATCTAGTCAGAATATGCAGTCTTGTGTTTATATCAGATGTTAAAAAAATTCAGAAATATTAATTTAATTAAATATTAAATCAGAAATATTAATATTTTTTTCAGAAATATTAATTTTTATATTAATTATTCAGAATAATTAATATAAATATTAATTTTTATTCTCAAAAAAAATTGAGTATTTCCCCCTTCTTTGAAATTTCAAAAAATTGAGATAGGTGATGTTCCATGTTAAGTAATGATTTCTCCTTTAAACTTGAATGCAGAGTTAAATTCAGAATCTGTAAAACCAAGCAAATTTTTTTCTCTACAAGATTCCTCAAGATTAAATATTATTTCGTACGATAGAAAGCAAAATTGAAATTGGAAGAAACAATTGATATTTTTTTCTCTGTTTCATTATCTGCAATATTAGGGATAATATTAAGACTTTGTTATTAAACTGTCAAGAAAAATTAGATATAGTTTTATGTTAGATGTAAAGAAATAAATTGAATACATCCTATACAGAATAAACTGATAAAAAATAAAACTTATTTTTTTAAAAAAAATGGTTTTATGTGGGACATTTGACCAGAAATATCAAGATCAATATCTTGACAAGCATGAACATAAAATAATATGTCATGCGAAAAGCTCATTTTTATCATTAATAAAAAGGTCAAGGTTATATTCAAGAATCAAAAGTTAATCTTAGAAAAGGATTATTATTCAGTATGAACTTATTATGTTTGTTGATTTAAAAAATAAATTCAATTGCAATTTAAAAAATTAAGAGATACAGTTCCTATTTAAAATTTAAGAACTCAAAGAAAAGAAAATGTAGCCCTCTTTTAAGAAGATCTAAAATTAAGCTCTATTAAGGAACATTTGAGCCCAATTTATAGTAATGTCAAGTTATATACTAAAGGATCAATCACAAAAGATAATATAAAATATGCTCATTTTTAAATAATTAAGAGAAAATTTTATTTCAAATAGTTACAATTCGAGGAAAAAGAATGACAGACCTCTGGAAAGCCATTAATCATATCATCTGCGCAGAAGGAGTCCACAGAATCCAGTGCTGCAGTATCTGAAGAGACTCCCAATCCAACCATAGGAGAATTACAAAACAATTGAAAAATGTTTTTTATTTCACAATTCGGTATCATCTCCGACAAGCTGAACTTTTTCAAATGAACATCCTATTGAAATTATATGTAAAAAAGGCTTTTATTATTTCAATACATTCTATCAAATAAAACATTTGTTTCTGAGAATTCAAATTTAGAAGCTAAGATTATCAATCATCATTTGGTCATTCAAGAGTCACAAACTAGCAGTCTCAAACAGATTTTAATACAAAAATAATTTTAATATCCATTTGAATTAAATTTTGCCACCAATTAAGTGAAGATCGTCCAGTTTATTTAGAAACTGTGCAAATATCAATATACTACTTGCACAAGTTAAAACATATTGTTATATCTGTTTACCGAATTAAACAGACCAATGTTTAATTTTTCCTTAATGGAAAATTCTAAATTAATATAGAAATAACTGTGCAATTTATACAATTAAAAATATACCTTGTAAAAAAAATTTTTTTAAAAATCAAAGGTTTAAGAGTTTAATATCCAAGTACATTTTAGACTAAAAGGAATGTAAAGTTTTAAACTCCAAATTTAAAATGAATCAAAAATATGGTTTAATACAACTTTTCAAAATTCCATTTTGTCATCACTCACAAATTCAATTTTTGACTACAAATTCCGATTTAAAAGTATGTTTAAAAATTCTAAACATAGGATCATCTCCAGTATTACTAGAATAAATAATTAACTGGTATGTAAATATCAGATAAAATTATCAAAATTAGCAATAATTTTATGCTAATTTGAGTTTAATTGTTTAAAAATTTATAGTCTAAAACATTGATTTATTCTAAAAATATTAATCTTCAAAATATCTCCATCAGTGATCCATAGGCTTGTTCACAAGTTAGTGGAAAAATCCCTAACAAACAATCTTATTACTTTAACTTTGGATCCCAGGACACTCTACAATTTTATGGAATGAAAAGGCGGATTTTATCGCAAAATTAGTTACCGAACATAGCCTATAAATTAACTGGATTGCATCAGAGGATATTCTCTCCCATATGAAGCACAACTCTAAAAAAAGAACCTCAGGAAATTACAGAGATAGTAAATATTATGAAGAACTTGGAGAAATCCCAGACATCAGATCCATCTTCAAATGGACAAAGAACAGAAGAGAAGACATAATTTGAGCCAGAATTTTTAGTAAGGCGTTAATAACCGCAGGCCTTTTGAATAAATTTAATCTTTCAGACAATCCAATGTGTAATACATGCAACGTTATGAACAATCTGGATCATATTTTACTTCACTGCTCTAGGTATTCAACCATTCGTGGTCATCTCGGGAACAAACTTGGAATTGTTTCTTCAGCAACTTATAAATTTAAGGAACTTACAAGCAAAGTCTTTGAAAATAAACAGAACCTTCATATTTTCCTCCAGAACCTGAAGTTTTTTTACATTTTTTTTAATCTGAACCTTTTAATAATACAGGGATAATAGCCTTTGCAGATAAAAATCCCCCCCCCCAAAAAAAAACCCTCAAATCAATCAATCAATCTTCAAAATATGATAAATGCATTCAACCATAAAAATGTATATATATATATATATATATATATACAAAGCATCACATTATAATACAGATTGAAACGACAAACATGATTTATACATACTTCAAAAACATTACGCAGATTCTGGTTTTCAACTGCTGTAAAAAAGAAAAAAATTAATAAGCTTCTCTTTTTTGATTTTTGATTATGAAATATATATATAGTGTATATATATATTAAGAAAAGAAAACATTAAAACTATGTTAGTAAAGTTTTCCCATATTTAAATCTGTTTTAGAATTTATGTTAAACATAAGTATCTGTTTCTTAATGTTTACTCTATTTGAATTAGTATTTCTTCGATTAAAGTATTAATTTCTTGATTGGTTATTGCTCTTTTTGTATGTAAATGTCTTTTATCTTGATGTCTGCATTTGTTTATTATTGTGTATATATATTTACCATCCACAAAATTTATAATTTTAACTCTCAAAATCCATTACAAGAAAAATATAAATAAAGGATGTTTTCAACAAATCCATCTAATATTTATCTGCACTTTAATAGAAAAAACATCCCAAGATTTCAATCAATTTCTCCACAATAAACAATGCAGCCAATCCTTGGGAAATTTCTGCACATTTCCTCACCTCTGGCTATCCTAGCTCACACATTTACTTAACCAAAATAGGCTCTTAAAAACATTTAAAAAAAGGAAGATCACTCATAGCGTAATTTTGAAGTTCAGTTAGATTAATATCCTGTTTTGAAGCTACAGGCGGTTTATTTTGAGACAGACCTTGTAATTTTGAATCGTAGTCAAATAATGAGGTTGACCTCTCCTCTGCACCACATCAGCCAGAAAACATCGTACCCTCAACATCATATTTTTACATCCATTAGACCCAAATACACAATGGATCTTTGGTGGAATCAGGTTTCAAACCTGAAACTCCCAGTCCCAAAGCTGAGACCCTACCACAGCTCAGTGGGCAATTTTATCATATTGTTACAAAGCTTTAAAGTCGTTTCCCTGAGATGCTAATCTTGGCGACCATTTTGGTGACTTGGCGGCAAAGTTGGCGACAAAGAGAATTTTCTAGAAGGACCTCGAACTTTCAACCTATTTCTACTGGTTTCATGAACTTTCTAGAGATTACGTCACTTCCTGTTGAAAAGTATAAAGGCAAGCTCTCAAGCCAAGAAGAGTCAGTTCATTCTCTCCTCAGACATGTCAGAGGGAGGACGTACCAGGAGCTCGCTTAGCGGCAATATACTGTCCCCGACAGCATTTAGCCAAAACTCGAACACATCACCTCGAAATCCAGGTTTTGCGATGGATGTTTCCTCCAGAAAATATACTACCGCATGGGTCAAAGAAAGTCGTAAATCTCAACCCACTAATGCACAAATATGCGGAGAGATCTAGCGTAGAGAAACAGCGATTGATGTAAATCAAGGATTTACACAGAAATGTCGCAAGGTAATCAGCAACCTACAAATTAACGGAGGCAACGAGGCTCTGATCGAAAGCAGAAACCACGAGCTGAAAGCATATGAATCCAGAGTAACTGAAAACGAAGAAGCCCTTATTACCATAGGACCCTGTCCTATACCGACATGCACCAAGCATCACGAAGTAACTAAAGATGTGGAGATGGCAGAACATGGTCAGTATAATTTTGGAATAACTGTACCTTCTCTTAAAACTGAAAGCAAAATCACGGAAAACTCCTTTAAAGTTGTTAATCGTAAAAATGCAGCCAAACCGCGACCGACTGAAAATACTCCAGAAATTGTAACTGCTAACAAATTTCAACACCTCATGGAGATTGAGGAACAGGAAAATACCACCGATCCCCAAGAAATCTCTATTCCTGCAATTAATCTTAAACTTACGAGCGATTATAATTTCACGTTACAGGAAATTTCCAGAAATCACCCGGAAACTACAAATAAATATGACCGTGGCTACATAAAAATCACCCCGAATTCTTACGAGGATAGAGAAAAAATACTTGACTTTCTCAATAAAAATGAAAAAGAATACGTTCTATCCGAAGCGCAAGAAGCCAGACCCATCAAAATTGTCATCAAAGACCTCCCCCCAGATCACTCTAAAGAAATTATTGCAGATGAGCTCACGAAACTTAAGTTCAAGGTTCTCCGTATAAATCAACTCCGAAACTTCAGACTAAAAACACTCCTCCCGATTTTTCTAGTTGAACTCTCTAAAACTCCAAATGTAAATGATATCTACAAAGTCAATAAGCTCAATTTCTTTAAAATTAAAATTGAATCCTACCGAAAAAATAATCGTGCTACCATGTGCTATAATTGTTCGGAATTCTTTCATAGTGCTAGAAACTGCAGATGTAAGCCCCGATGCATAAAATGCAATCAAGCCCATGAAACTAGAAATTGTCAAATAAAAGAAAAAATAGAAAACCCCACCTGTATTAACTGTAACGAAACAGGACACCTCGCCTCATGGAAAGGATGCCCAAAATACCCGAAATTAAATCAAAATAAACCCCCTACATACGCACAAAAACTTAAAAATAATCTCCCGAATAAAAAACCCGAAACTTTCCCAAAAAATCCAACTGACGAAACTAACTTCCAAGCTAAGTCCGCAGATTTCTCCGACTTCCAAAGAAACTTTAACGCCATACAAATCATAAACGACGCATTCAAAAGATTTCCAAATTTAATAGAAATCAGCGAAAAGATCAAAACTGCTAAAAACGACTCCGAAATCATATTTCTCCTTATCCAATTAATTAAAAATTAATCATAAAAACTGCTACCTGACAAATTCTGCCTCTCTCATCTAATAACTCCGCCCATCACCCATCCAAAGCTCAGCCCTGATTGGACAGCCTTCTAGCTTCTTATACAGCGTTCACCCGAAAGTCTTCAGTTCCAGCCTCGACTTTGACGAGAAGGTGCGGCTTGCTGCTCCTTCCCCACTTTACCAGAGCTGCTCGACGCTGATTATCTAACATCCTTTTGTTCTCATCGAATTGTGGAAAGTTAAGGCTAGTTATTTCAAAGCCATGGACTTTATTTTCTGCAATGATAGGAGGTAGCCCCCTTTTTGGGAGCGGGTACTCCGTTGAAACCTTCATTTGAAGAAGAGTCAGTTGGAATTTGATCAGCAAGCAAGCTGGTGAGTTAACAAGAAACCTTTGAGCGCTGTGTTGTGATTTATTGGTAATCTCTGTTGTGAATTTTTACTAGTGCTGTGTTAATACTTGTGCTATGTTTCTTTACCTGGAATATTTGTAAAATAAAGAGCTTTATTTTTTTTTAACCCTGCTAATTGGATTGCATTCATGTAACCCACAAGACAATTTCGTCAAAATATGTATAACAGTTAATGGCTATATTTAAAAAAAATCATAGATAATGACTAGGGATACAAGAATAGTGATTTGGCTGAACGGCCAGATACCAAATTTTTAAAAACATTTCACTTTTGATTGTGAATGAAATATTTTTCAAATTTTAAATGCACAAAATTTAAGATTAAATAAAATTAAGTTTTTTATTACAGTCAAACTTGGATAATTCGAAGTTGAAGGGACCAGAGAAAAAGTTCGAAATATCCAAAAATTCGAATCACATATATTCTCTCTAACAGAAGAGATAAATAAAAAATATTAACTCCACGATCAATGATTTAACACAAACTTTATCTAAGAATACTGCTAGTTTTTTTCATTAAATCAAACATTTTTTTACTAGCTTAATTATTCATCACTTTTAAAGAAAGGCAGATATTTTTAATTGCTGCTGTGAATGTAATCTGAAAATGAAGGCAGGCTTTGGATGACCCATCAATAGTGAATGCTGTAGGGAGGGGACAGGGTAACATTACAGGGTGGACAGAACACCACTTCATGCCCCTGCGACTATAACCTTTTTGTTATTTAAACATTGTAGCGGACATGAAGTGAAAGAGACATCGAAAGACGCTCCTTAACTGTCTAGCAAAAAAATGGCGAAGGCAAAGAAAAAGGTTACAGAAAAATCCTCGGAAATCAACGCATAGTGACATTCCAACCCTCGCTTTTCTTTTCCTTAGAAAGAACATTAAAATAAATAATGCACCTTAACTGAGAAGTCTCAGGAACAATTTTTACCATAATATTTTAAGGGCAATCGTACGAGAAATTCGAATTATCCACAATTTTTTAACATTATTTTAATACAGAATTCTAGGGACAGAGCAAAAATTTCGAATTAAACAAGTAAGAATTATCCAGAATTGACTGTATTTGTAAATTTAAGAAATATATGTTAATACCTATATATATATATATTTACAATATTTTAAATACTTTAATTCCAATAATAAGAAATGAGAACCTCCCTTCATTTTGGGATTGCTCCAAAGAAATAAAAGAGTCATCATTGCAGAACATCACAATGACAAACACAGAAGAAAATTGAATGAATAAATTAAAATTACAGGAAGTAAATTCCTTTTTTGATTTAAAAAAAAAAAAAACTTCCAATAGGTAAGATGGAGTGTTCACTTAATTCGTGTTAAAAAATCTGAAAAAAAAATCCAAGGTTTGTAAATTTAGCAAGAAAATATCTTTCAGCACATGCAAACAATATATAATGACAGTTTATTTTCTGAAGCTGGTAATGTATATGAAACCATATGGAACAGACTTCTATAAATGATATGCAACATTATTAAATACACTTATGTATTATGCAACTTAAAATTGGATAAATCTTTGATTTTTTTTTATAATAAATGAACTGCTGAATATCTGTTTAGCATTCGGCCAGACAGAATATTTGGGAAAGGGCCGAATAGGCCTCGTACTTTAATATTCGCTACATCCTTAGTTGATATTATACGTGTATGAAACCAAACCAAACAGACTCACTCCTAAAAATGCCGTTCACTCCTAAAAATTATTTTTCTTGCATAATAATTTCAGTCTTTGCAATGATAAATTATTTATAACTATAATAAATACAAATATGCAACATTAAATTTGGGTTAATGTTAGGAGATTTTTTGATAATAAGTGTACTGAAATGTAATTCTGGAATATTCTTTGTTAAATGTGTATTTAAAAGCAAATTTTAAAAAAATTATTATCCTGAATATATTCGGGCGAATATCTGCTTACTATTCGGTCTGCCAAATATTCGGCAAAAGGGTCGAATACCGAATAGTTGCCGAATATTCGCTACATCCCTAATAATGACAGTAAATCATATCTTCAATAATGGAAAAAATATATTAATGTAAAATGACTACGAGTTGCAATATTAGATACAAACAATGACACCTACTACAAAAAACTGTTCTCTAAAAGACATGGAATCAAATAATAACTAAACTGTTTTTTCTATGATAAAAATAAAATTCTTACCATTGTATAAAGTGGGAACAGAAATGTTCGAAAATTCATAAACATTTCCTTGATGAGTAAAAATCAACAGCCTTAACAGTTCTGAAAAAATAATTAAAATATCATAAATATATAATTACAGTAATAGAAAATGCAAATTCGAAAAAAAAAAATCAGAACAGACCTGAAGAATCTATTTCAATGAATGCTTCTTTTACAGCAGATGATTCTCCATTTTGACATGTCTATTTTTATAAAAAAAAAAATTAATATATATATATAAAAATATAATCAGATTTTAAGGGGACAATAAATAAATAGTATAGTTATATAAACTAGAGATGTAATGAATAGCAATTTGGTTTAATAGCCAAATACTGAATATGCGGCAAAATAGCCGAATACCTACTTTTCAAAAACATTTCATTTTTTATTCTAAATACAATATTTCATGTTTTAAATGAAAAAAAATAGATAAAATTGATTTTTTTATTATTTAAACAATTAAAAAAAATAATGACACCTTTATGCAATTTTATAATATTTTAAATACCTTAATTCAAATAAGAAACTCTTCATTTTAGGATTGGTTAATAGAAATTAAAAAGTCAACATTGCAGAACATAAAAATGACAAAGACAATCTAGTGGATAAATTAAAATTATTAGAAAAATTTCTATTTTGATAAAGAACTAATAGCTAGGATGGCGTGTCCACTTAATTAGTGGGAAGCAAATGCAGAAGAATTTTGTCAGAAAATATCTTTCAGCTCCTGGAAGCACAGTAGTGAGCATTTATTTTCTGAAACTGTTAACCCCTTCAGGGTGGACGCCCGCTGACGGAAGCGTGCCCACAGGACGAGAGCTGGCAAATGCAGTCTGTGCCCACTGGTTGAAGCATTTTCTTCCACTAAGCCTAAAACGCATTAAATTTCGTCAAAAGTATGCGTTACATAATAATGCATAAAGTTGATTGTGTTGGGTTTTTTGGCGCAAGAGCCATGAAGTTGACCATACTGCGCCAGAAAAATTGTAAAATCATGTCAAATTAAAAAATCAAAGATTGCCATATGTAAACAAAACGATATAAAAAGGTGATCAGTTAAAACTGAACAATGCTTAAATAAGAGAATAAAAACCGATTGCTTTCAAAAATGCAAAAAGATGAACATGTGGGGTTTCTCCAAGTAATGTAGGGAGTGAAATTGTAGGAGTATTAAAAAAGCGTAAACGCTGCGAGCTAAAATTTGAGCATTCCGATAAAATGTTATGAACAGACATAGTACAGTTGCATTGAGAGCACATTGGTGCTTGTTCTCCGAGCAACAAGTGACGGTGAGTAAATCTTGTATGCCCTATACGTAGCCGAGTTAAAGTAGTATCAGCCTTTCTGTTCTTTAAAGAAGGCCAAGACTGTACAGTTGGTTTGAGAGCATGAAGCTTGTTTCTGGTCTCTACGTTCCATTGCTCCTGCCATTTCGTGTAAAGCAACAATTTAATATGATTTTTTAAATCGCCAACAGGAACAGTACCATTTATAGAAAATGTAGCCGACTTGGCAGCCTTATCAGCCTGTTCATTTCCAAATATCCCAACGTGAGAAGGTATCCAACAAAGGTTTATAATAAAACCCTGAGAAGCTAATTTTTCTAAAATATCTAAAACATTAAAAACCAGGGGATGAGTATGATCATGAGCCGAGTCAAGAGATTTTAAAACACTTAAAGAATCTGTGTAAATTATGAAAATTTTTTGAACGCTCTTGGAAATTTGCTCCAATGCATACAAGACAGCAAATATCTCCGCTGTGAAAATAGAACAGGAAGGATGAAGACGAAAAGAAAAAATTGTGTTCGGAAAAACGACTGCAAAAGAAACCTGATCAGCCGATTTAGATCCATCTGTATAGATGGGCACAAAACTATTATAATGTTCTCTGTGTTCTATGAAGGTTTTTTGGTATATAATGTCAGCTGTATTGGATTTGTTAAAGTTTTCAAATGGGTGTAACACATGAGTTTCGAAAAATTTCCAAGGCGGGAAATTTCGCTTTGGCTGGATAGTTACATGTACATATAACAGGTTTAGGTCCGTAAGGATATCATGGACTCTTGAGAAAAATACAGGGATAAAGGATTTTCTAGCCTCCTGTAATCGAGCCAGAAACGGACGAAGTTTAAAATTATGGAAAGGATGATATGTATTTGATTTGATTCTAAAATAATAATGCAGTGATAACAGTTGTCTTCTATAATTAAGAGCAGGTTCAAAACAGTCGACGTAAAGACTCTGAACAGGGGAAGTTCTGAAAGCTCCCGAGCAGAGTCGGAGAGCTGCGTGGTGAATTGGGTCTAATTTTTGTAGAATACTTTTTCTAGCGGAACCATAAATCTGACAACCATAATCAAGTTTAGAAAGTATTGTGGCCTTATAGATCCTGAGCATGGAAGGTCTATCAGCTCCCCAAGCTGTAGTAGATAAAACCTTCAAGATATTCAATAATTTCTCACATTTTTTATGTAATTACATTACGTGAGGGAGAAAGGAGAGTTCGTCGAAAACAACGCCCAAAAATTTAATTTCCCGCAAAAAAGGAATTGATACACCGTTCAATAATGCATAAAAGGTGTCCTTTACATAAAAATGAAACCATTTTTAAATATGCGGTAAATGATATCAGACTCTAAATCATAAAAAAGTTTAATTAAAATACTTGATTTTTAATAATAAAAAATAAAAATATAGTGTATTTCCCTATAATTGAAAGTACCTAAATAAACAATAGATTATTGATGCAAAATTTGAAAATAGAGGAAAAAACAAATATTTACATTCAATATTATAAAATACTTCAAGAAGATTGTAATAATTAACTCTTCAAAGCATTCTGAAAAATCTTCTATTTTAGGACTCCACTGACATGATGGAATTGGAATCGATATATTAGTACTATCCTTTTCTGATGCAGAATACGAAGATTCATAACTATCTAAAGAACTCTAATAATTTATTGCTTTATCACTATCGTCAGAAAAATTCATAGATTTGTCATTTAAAAATTTACATATTTCCTCCTCGGAAAGTTAACGCATTCTTTTAGCAATAATTTCAAAAATAAAACAGGGAGGCATAAAAACCTTTGACAGATATCTCCCATAAAATCCCAACCCAAGCGAGAGGAGAAACTATAAGCCAATCACTCCAAAATGAGTTAAAGAGCTCTTTAACACATACTTCTATTTACACTCGCCAGCACGTGTTTCTGTTTATACTCTCAAAAATTAAACAATTCTAATAGAATGATTCACAGACATGCGGCCGAAGACAATCTGACCTCCAAGAGAGAAATACTAATGTACGGGACCAATCTTCTGAAAGAAACATGGAATAGTAACGCCATCTGATAGAAAACATTTTGTTCCAAAAGGCGGGCATCTTTTCTGGGTAAAAGTTAAGTTTAAGGTATGCAGCCGTTCCTCTCCACTTTGCATCACCAATTTTTTGTCACCAAGAGCAAGATGGTTTGGCGATGTGAGAATATTTGTTTTGGGTGTGCAGTGAATATTTTATTGTTCTCTTGTGCACACAAAGCCTGCAGCATCGCAAGTGGGTTCCGAGCAAATTTTTTTTAACTTAAAAAAACATCAGCGGCTTCACTTTCAGTAAAGCGGGAACCTATTAGCTACGCTTTTTCATTAAATGTTAGGAATCTAGGGGTTTTTTTTTTAATTCTATAAACGAGAATTTCCGCAATGTAAACACATCGCTAAACCGTCTTCCTCTTGGCGGCTATGAAACTGCGACACAAAGGAGAGAAACAGCTGCGTACCTTAAACTTAACCCCTTTCTGTGAGGGGCCTGACAAATGTCCGAAAATTTTTAACCCCTTGTGGCCCGAAAAATCCCAAAATGAAAGATTAAAGAAGACATCTCCAGGATATAAAGAACATGAAATATCGGACCTACTTGCCATCAACTTAAACAACCTGTTCACCAAAGTGATTATTTGGGTAATAGGTAACACATGATAAATACAATTATGCACCATGCAATTCAAAAACAGAGTAAATGCTAAGAATTTTTTTCAAAATAAAAGTACCAAAATGTAATTCTGCAAGAAATTTTGATAAATATAAAACTAAAAGCACATTTTCAAAAAATTATTATCCTGAATTTATTCAGCTCAATATCTGTTTTGTATTCAGCCAGGCCGAATATTTAGCAAAAGGGCCAAATACCGAATGTTTGTTACAACCCCAATATTAACGTTCCGCTTTGAAGAAACACAAGGGCTACTTTGGGATAATTAGTAGCTATTAAGATAATATTCTTTAGATCTATATGAATTTAGTTATGTATGAGTTTCTTTAAATTTTTTCTGAGCTTTACAACATTAGCATCATAAGAAATAAATTTTCGCAAACATTGTCACTATAAAAAACTAAAACTGTCTCCAAGTACCAATAATCAGCCTATAGTATACCATACCCTTATACCAATCACATGAATTACACTGGTTCTAAAGTTGTATCAAATTTCAGAAAATAATATTTTTCAATAATTCATAACAATACACTTCTAAAATGTTATACAAAAGGAAATGTTATACGTACATAACTCCACAATGAAGTTTTCGAAGAAATATGAAAGAGATGAATTTCACCAGTAAATTCAGTAACTAATAGAAGGCATGAATCATCCGACAGCGAGATGCAACAAACTTTTTCATCTGTAATTACAATATTTTACATATAATGCTTGGCTCAAAATAGGGACGAATATATTATAGGAATTTAAATAAATATTTACTTGTTTCGATTTCCCAAAACAGTTCAGAAGATTCTTCTTTAAAAATTGAGATCTTTTTATCAACAGCAGCAATTAAATACAAGTGTGTTGATGCACAGACAACTGAATTAATATCTTCTATCTAAAAAGAAATAAGAAGTATGATATTCTCAGAAAACAAATAAATAGAACCCTCTTCAAAAAATTTATAACGAAAGGAAAACATTACATTCACAACCACAAAATTTAAGAATTCTATTACAGTTATTTATTATGAATATTAATTCTTACTTCCGATTTAACGATGGGCAGATTTTTTACTTGAAACTGACATGTCAAAACCTCAGTACTTTCTGATTGATGAGTAGAATTGAAGGCTCCTCCAGTATCTGTCCACATGATTTTGAAATGTCAAAATAAAAAAAGCTTCCACTAGTTCATCATACCCAATAAGTAAATAAACAAACAAAGTGAAAGTAAAAAGAACCGAGTTGAAAATTACGCGGGTAAACTAAAATGTAAGCCGGGATGCGAGCTGCCAATTCAGAATAGAAAATGATGTAAAATTCGATTGAGTGATTGGAATGCAATAAATTTACATATTTGGAATGCAAAATTTTGTAGATAATACAAATTTAGGCAGATGTTAAATAATAATATTCCGATATGGTCGAGTTTCTCTGATTTGATTATTTGGGATAATGTAGAACTTCCGCTATACCGACCGATTTTCGGTGGCTATTCACCATCTCGAGTTGAAACTGTTTGAAATTGTTGATGAATTAATAGAAAGAGATAATTGCGGGTCTATTCTGGTACCCCCGGTTGGGTTGGGAGACCTCACTTTTCCCGGCCGTTAACAACGGAAAAAGTGACGCTTCCCAACCCAACCGGGGGTACCAGAATAGACCC
>BGPR01019717.1:15830-28482 GCA_013235015.1 Araneus ventricosus
GGGGGGGGGGAGCTCGCGCCGCCATCTTGGATTTCATACCCCTTTTTTCAGTTTTTCCTGAATATCTCAAAATTATTGAATTTTCAAATTACGATTGATTTAAAAAATTAAAGAGCGTAAAATTCACTACAAATACATACTTTTTTTTTTCTTCTAGCTTTAATAGTTTCCGAGATAATGGGTCTCAAAGTTTATCGCCATCTTGAATTTCATACCCCTTTTTTAATTTTTTTTTAAATATCTCGAAAACTATTCAATATTCAAATTTTATGTAATCAGAAAATGAAAGAGCGCGAAATTCCCTACCAAACGTATGCTTTTATTTCTCTTTTAGCTCTAATAGCTCAAAATTTGTCGCCATCTTGGATTTTATCCCTCCCCCTTTTTAAGTTTTTCTTAAATATCTCAGAAACTATCAAAGATAGAAAAAAATATAAAAGCATGATTTGTTGGGAATTTTGCGATCATTAAATTGTTGAATTACATGTAACTAGAAAATCAAATAATTTTCGAGATATTCAAGAAAAATTTAAAAAAGGGAGATAAAATCCAAGTTGGCGGCAAATTTTGAGATCCATCATCTCAGAAACTATTAAAGCTAAAAGAAAAATAAAAGCATGCGTTTGTAGGCCATTTTACGATCTTTAATTTGATGTTTACATATAATTTGAAAATTCAATACATTTCGAGATATTCAAGAGAAACTGAAAAAGGGGGATGAAATCCAAGATGGCGATAAAATTTGAGACCCATTATCTCAAAAACTATTAAGGCTGGAAGAAAAACAAAAGTATGTATTCGTAGGGAATTTTACGCCCTTTAATTTGTTAAATAAATTGTAATTTGAATATTTTTCGAAATATTCAGGAAAAACTAAAAAAGGGGGGAGGAAATCCAAGATGACGGCAATCTTTGAGACCCATTATCTGGGAAACTATTATAGCTGGAAGAAAAATAAAAGTATGTTTTTGTAGAGAATTTTACGCTCTTTAATTTGTTAAATCACTTGTAATTTGAAAACTCCATAGTTTTCGAGATATCTTCGAAAAGCTGTGAAAAATGACCATTTCACCTCCTCCCCCCGATACCCGACGCTCGAGGTTGTGTGACTTTTTACTACTTATTACGGGGAGGGTATTACATATTTTGGCACTGGATAGAACTTTTCTTTTAGGATGTTTATGTTTGGCTGATTTTTAGGTTAATTTGTGCTGTATACAGCACTATATACTAAAGGGTTTATCGGGATAAATGTAACCCGTTTGGAAAAACGGAAGAAGAATTCATTAATTACTTTAGATTGTCGAAATCTGCTGCTTGGTATGTAATTGAATCTCTTCGGAATGATTTGTCAAACAGAAGTATTTCAAGACATGCATTATCTCCTGAGCAAAAGCTATTTTTCTTGAAATGTACAAATAGTGATGTGTGGTGGGTTAATACCCAGTGGATGGGTAAATATTTTTTGGGTATTTACCCCAGTCCAGAGTAAATACCCCAAAACTGGGTATTTAAAAAAAAAAGAAAGAAAAAAGCATTTCTAAATGGTGATTTAAAATGAAAAATTTAGAATTATCCAAAAACTGGGTATTTTGAAAAAAAAATATTTGCAAATGGTGATTTAAAATGAAGCATAAAATTTATAAATACCCAAAAACTGGGTATTTTGAAAAAAAAGTATTTGCAAATGGTGATTTAAAACGAAAAAATTATAAATATCCGAATAATGGGTATGGAGGCAAAATTCCACCATGACAAATACATCAAAGTTGTAGTATCAAGAACATTTTATTACTTATGTTGATGATCCAGATGAACCCTGCCTAGCCAGTAAAATGTCTAGCCCATCTTCAAAAAACACAACAATTTCAGCAACAACAAAATCACTATCACTTTTAAAAACTGTTTAGAACTGAAACATCTACTAACTTTTCATCAGAAATTTATGGTTCTTTGACTAATTAATTCAAAACGAATTATAAAGAATTGCATCTTTCATTTTAGTTTCCATTATCAACTCTATATCAGTTTAAAACTTACACTATTCTTTATTAACTTTTATTGCCTTCCTGTTAATTATAAAATCTTTCTGTGGGAAAATTTATATTTTGAGTTATGAATTTTTAATTAATTTATCCCAATTTGTACCAGTTTTGGCCACATTGATGTCATACTATATAACAGGCATCTTAATGAATTTTAAGCAAAAATAAAGTATTTTTATGCAGTTTGTATTTTATTACATTATTTTCATATTTTATAAACCATTTTTTGGTGTTGTTGAATTTGTAAAAACTTTAAATAAAATATACAGAAGTTTATTTTAGCTGCAAGTTTGAGTTAATGAGACAGGAATGCAATAAACAAACATTTAATGTGGTTGGTAATGTATACATGTTGTATATACTTGCATAAAAATTTGAGGTGGTGAACTTATCTTCAAATACTTAAAGCATGTCATTAGGAAATAAAAAAAATGAAGTTTCAACAGTATTGCTTGGGATTATCTAAAACACTTGTTTCTTCACCTAGGAGCTCTTCGACTCCTTAAACCAATTTCAGCTTTTGTCATCTGTGATATTTGCCTATGCTTTATTAAAAAACTCTGCCTTATAGCTGATTCTAAGATGCCATTTCATAAAATTTATTATGTCACTTCCTGCCTGGACTTCCATTTTGAAACTGACATTCTATTTTACTGGCCTGGATAATCTTTTGAATAGATCAAGAAGTTGGTATTTGATAAGTGAAAAGCACTATCTTGAAATTTCCAAAATCTATTCTCCCAAATGATTTTTTACCTCAATTCCTAAATAATGCATGAGAACTGCCCACCATACCCGGAAAATGATATCCTTCCTCCCTGGCAGTGGCGAATCCAGAAGGGGTATCGGGCTACAGCCCCCCCCCCCCGAGCCAAGCCAGAATTCTTGATTTTATTTAAAATCATTACAACTGTTTTTTCTTAATTTCCCTCTTTAAAAAAAATAATAAAAACGTGACAACATTGCTTTCTGGCTTGACAGGTTCGAAATTTTACCTACTTTTCTAGTCATTCCATTTGTACTTATAGCGCTGACGCGGTCGAAGATATTTTTTGGCTAGTTATTTCATTGTATTTTTTATTAAATAATCGAAAGTATTGTATTGTTCGTTATGATTCTTGTTGTAAGGTGAGTAAAGTCAAAGAGTTTTGGTTTACATTCCTTAAGGTTTGACATTCGTCACAACGATACAAAATTTTTATTACCCCCCCCCCCCCCCCCCAGACCCGAATCCTAGATTCGCCACTGCTCCCTGTAATCTTGTGATGCAAGGTGGAATGAGGCATTCCATAAACTTAACTGCAAGCTTTCCATTTTGATTGTCCTTAATTGCATTTCAAACTTTAATTGGACAGTAGCAAAATCTCTTTTTGATGGAAATATCACCTGCCTTCTTATATATAAATTGGAATTATAGCTATGTAAAATCTAAACAAAGCTAAATTAGTTACTTTTATTTTATCCTGATATTCTTAAAATTATTTTATGACTAAAAACATAATAATGAATCATGTGGCCAAAAGTGGAACATGTGTTGTACCCCTTTTGGCCACATGCATGGCCAAAAGTGATACCAAAACTGGTACTCAAAATTTACTATGTAGTAAATTTAGAGTACCAGTTTTGGCCACCATCTATTTAATTTTAAAAATAAATAATTTTGATATGAAATCAGAATAAAAAGAAAGCTTAGCCTCAAAAATCCTAAAGGTAATCAGTTTTAGAATAAACATTTAATTCTTAGAGCCTGATGATAGAAAACTACAAAACCTTAATAGTTGTGAGCGTACAATACATGGTTATGCATGTAAATTTTTTAAAAGTCACATGTTTGAGAAAAATGAACCAACCAGAATGAAAATAATAAAATAAGGATTGTTTAAAGTGTTAGAATGCATCTTATTGGTTAATTTGAAATTACTGATTAATAAATGGAAAAACAGATCCAATGTGGCCCAAAAGTGAAGAATCTACCATAGGATATTTTACATAAATGTGTGTACACAACTTGGAACAAAGCAACATATTATGAACCTTCAGTGTATAAAATGCTATTTAGTTGATATTCAGTAATGGCTTGGGAAGATGCGAGGAATAATTGATATGCAGTATACAATTTTCCAAAGATTTTTTTTTTTTTGTATAATTTAAAATGAAGAATTATGCAGTTTTTAACTAACTAATTAGATTTTTTAACATTGAATGTGGAATGACTTTCTTCATTCCGTATATATCATTGAAATTTTTTATTTGGGTTTTAATTCAAAGAAATTTGTCATTTCATTTACAAATCAATTGTAAATCAGACAATAAAAGAACTGGCTGTCTTCTGCTAATATTAAGTGGTCAATATGTCTGTTCCTTGAAAAAAATGCAATTTTTTTAATGTTGTGCAAACTTGTTGAATTTAGTAACTTTTTTTCAGGTTTTATGTGCTCTACATTTTTATGGCTCAGGTACATATGAACACTTTGTTGTCAATGATAGATATTTAGGGCTGAGTCAGTCATCAGTGAGCAGATGCATAAATGATGTTTCTAGTGCTATTAATACAAAAATGCTACCTTTGTGGATTAAATTTTTGAGTAAAGAACATCAATCTAAAACTAAAATGGAATTTAATATGAAATTTGGATTTCTTGGTATCATTGGAGCCATTGACTGCACTCATGTAGCTAACATAACTCCAAATAATACTCAGGAATACCAAAGTTTCATCCATATGAACAGAAAATCATTTTTCTCCATCAATGTTCATTTAGTAAGTCTTTCGTACCTTTCATAATAGTTTATATTCATTTCTAACTTAACTTGTGAAACAGTTGTCTAAATATACATCTACACTTATTATAACCATTGTCTTTGGATTCTGAGGAAATTTCTAAACCATTTTATTTAAATTTTATAAAGGAAATACTTCAGATATAGAAAATGAAGTTTCTAAATTTACGTAAATTGATGTTAAGATGCAAAGTTTAATATTTATAAATACTAAATAAATTATTTCTTTTTTATCACTCAAAAAACATTTGACATTCTTATAGTATGTCAAGGAGATGTTAGTATCTCTAATATATATAAAAGGCAATGCTTGTGTGCGTGTGTGTTTGTCTGCGATGTCCAGACGAATCTATCGCACTTACAGCCATGAAATTTGGCACACAGGTAGTCGTAATGGTGACTGAATGCACCTCGAAGCCGAAATTTTAAATTTTAATCTAGAATTTTTTTTATTTAATGTTTTGGTTGATTTTTCGCACTAATTTCTCAATAGATTGGTTTCGAATAATTGTACGACAAAAATAGATACACCATCGGAAAGAGCACGCGATTTCCGTTCTAATGAAGTTAGTTTTGAATTTCTAACGTAATTTACTGAATTTTGAGAAATTTTTAAAAAATACCCAGTTTTGGCATCAAGATGTTACTTTTGATTTTAAATTTGTTGCATCCGACTTTCTAATAACACTATTAATTTCAATTTTTTTCAGCTTATAACTAGAACAGTTCTGTCGGATTTAAAACAAGAATGGTTAAAATATCTTTTTTTTTAAATTAATTTTTTTCTGGGCCGTTGCGAGTTATTTTTCTCGATCGAGTTCCAAAAGCGGTACTTCTTCCGAACGTTGATGCCAATTTTGATTGGCGGACGCGTAGGATACGTCATGACCTTCACCTGAATGAATTACTTCGATTATTATTTTCGGATTTTATTTATATTTTGCTTGCTGTATAATAATCATTTTCACGTTCCAATTTTGTTATATTGTTTTGGATTAACGTACTCTGTACTGTAGCGTGAAAAAAAAAAAATAAGCAGGAAAATCAAAAAATGTGTATCTTTTGTTTTGATTTTGTTTTCAAAACTTTTTCATGTCATTGTGGGCGGTTCTTTTTTTTTTTTTCATTTTGTTAAAGTCCTGATTCCACGGGCAACGCCGTGCGCGTACTGCTAGTTGAATATATGAATGGTAAATAGTGAAAAAAAGAAAAGTTTACCCCTTTAAAGAATATATGTTATCAACTAGGAAATCAAAACAATTGATCTGATACATTATTATAATTGTAACTGTTCAAAATACATCAATTACCAGAAAATTTATATTTCATAGATTTGAGATGTGAACATGAGAATCCTGAACATCAATTATCCTGAAATTCTGCAATAATGCTTTACTTGCTAACAATGAAGCTGGTTCATGGTTGATAGGTAAATTCTTTATCTTTTTTTTTACAATTTGTATCTATTGAAGTTCTGATACAAATATTATGTTATACTTAAGTTTGTCTAAAAGGAAAACCATTGGTTTTTCTAATGTAAAATGGTTTCTTTTCGCTTCAAACTCAGAAATTCCTAAATGCAGTTACAATTATTTTATAATCGCTTGATTTAGTCTTTTATAACTTACAGTAAATTCTCCATTATCTGACATTCAAGTATCCGGAAAGCTCAACTAACCGGAAAAATTAAAAAATGAGTTTTTCTAAAAATTTTACATCCATGTGCCAAAATTTAGCACACATGCCCACGTCGTTCCATTCACGAGGATAATTTATTTCTGGAATGCAACGTCCGCTCCGCACGAAGGGGAAAAAAACAATATACAGTACAGTGATGTATACAAACTTGTTTTATGGAGAGGGTTCAAGCAAAAGTGAGAACCAAAGAAGAAAAAAATACCTTTCGCCAAAAAACAAGACCTAAAAACGAAATCGACAACCAAAAAAAGAAAAAAAGGTTAAGGGACAGAATCGGTAAAAAAAAAAAAAAAAACCAAACAAAAATAACCCCCCCCCCCCCCCATCACACTCAATTATCCGGACTTTTCAGTTATCCAGAAATCAGCGTTTCCTGAGCATTCCAGTTAGTTAAGCTTTTACTGTATCTTTATTATGCCAAGTAAAAGATATATTATGCAAGAGTGCCGAGGTAAATTTTTCTGTAGTTCAAATATATTCAAAGCATATATAAAATTTATTCTCTTTGACGAGACTCTTATTATTGTATTTTTAAAATATATTTTCTTGTGTTCAGTATACTTATGCAATGCAATTTGTTAATAGTAATAAGCAGCATATGAATTGATATGATTATATTTTAATGTTCATTAATATATTAAATTCCAAAATAATTTTTTATATTCCAAAGAAATATTTCAACAATAATGTAATATTTTTAACATTCTGTGTACTAGTTTCAGGTGATGCTGACTATTCCCTAGAACCATGGCTCATGAGCCCCTATTTCAAATGCCGATGAGGATTCATCATCTGCAAGATACAATGATGCTCACACATGAGCCAGAACTACTGTTGAGCGATGTAATGGCCTTTGAAAATTAAGATTTAGATGCTGCCAAAGAAGCCGTCAACTGCATTACAGTCCAGAAAAAGCTGGGCTGATAATAAATGAATGTACAGTATTACAGAATAAATGCATTCACTGCAATATGAGACATTTTCCAATAAAAGAGCTGGAAGAAGATTGGGGTCCAATACCCAAAGATAATGGTACAAACAGCTTGCGAGACAATACAGTAACTCTGCAAAACTCCTTGCTCATGACAAGATTTTGATAAAATATTGAGAATCTGGTTTTTTGTATCTTTTATTTTGTTATATTTTCTAAGAATCACTTTATTTTCTATTAGGAAGGAGTTTATTTGTATTACACTAATTGACATCAGTAAATTTCATGATCCACTCTCATTTGAAAAATATTTAAAGCCTTTTCATGCAAAATCTTGTTGATATCATGGCCTGAAAATTAAAATAAATGGCAGTATCAGCTTTTTGTACAAACCTCTTCAAAAATCCTCCTAATTTAAGAATAACACTGAAACAGAAACTAAGAAATATATTTATTGAATATGCATTTATAAAAATTTCAATTTATTCATCCGTAATGCATGCATTTCGTTCCTCCATTGCTGGTGCAGTTTTTTTCCTTTTAGCAACACCAATTGTTCTTCAGCTGTAGCTTTCCTTTGAACAGCTACTGCTCTCATTTCCAAAAGGGCTACCTGTTGCTCAAGCAAAGTCACCTTTCTCTCTGCAACCTCAGCCATTCTTCTTTGGTTCTCATTCGTTTCATTCTGAGAACGAATAAGTTTTTCGGAAACTTCTGCTGCTAATGAATTGTTTATTTTTCTCTTTACAGCTTTCCTATTCCCTAAAAAATAAAACTCATGTTTCAGAAATTTCTTTTTTAGAATTGAGCCTAGTTGAAAACTAGATAATTTATAAATGCTCAATTGTCAATAATTTCGTAACTTTATTCACACTGTAGAAGTTTTAAATTGATTATTTTCTTGCACAGTTTTTACAACTTAGTGAAACCCGAAATAAATTATACATTCATAATTAAGAGATTACAAAAATATTTAAGAGATTCTTCTCTAGTGTTCTCATATGTAATAAAAACATTGCTGGGTTTGTAAAAATGCAGAGGAAAATGTAAAATTCAGCACAATATATTACTTCCTACTTTTTTGTTTTAAATTTTAAACTACGAAAACTCTCCAAAATAGAAAACTTAAATAAAAAAAATTAATAAGGAGAAACTGTTGTTGAACGAACATACAAGAAAATACTTCTTAGGAAATCATTATATTAATGTAGAGAAGTTATAAAAGGTGAAAATTTCTCTTAATTTTGATTTTTTTTTTATAAAGCATGTTAATTCATGGCATAGTTAAAAGTATCAATAGTCAAATATGTGACACTTAGTAATAAAAGATATCATGCTAAAAGCTATCTACTTATAAACGCAAATTATTATAAAGAAAAACTAAAACATGATACAAGCTATGCATAAACAGATAATGATCTAATTTGATACAATGACCTTTAAACAATCATATTGAGATTTCTGTAGTGAAGTATATATAACTTTAAAACAAATGTAACTACTTTACCACAATAATCATGAATATCATCTTGGGGATCCATAACATCCGTATCAATAGGTACATCAAGCTAGAAAAATAAGAAAAATTCTTTATTCAATAATTCAATTTCATGGCTTCACTTTAGTTATTTAAAAAAAAAAATACATACATCATCATCTCCATACATTGGAAACTCTGCCACAGATTTTTGCCCACGGACAGCAGCTTCGCCAATAGCTGCTAACAATTTGTCTTTGGTAAATGCCTCTTTTGAAGGTGGACCACCTCTTGTTCGTTTCTGATGCAAGGCTATTCGGCCTGCCTTCTTCCTCCCATACGACTTCCAATCTGTTAAGGTCTAGAAAATAAATTTGTTTTGATTGTGAAAGATCCATATCTCAGTAACTTTTTTAAATACAGTCAGACCTCTATTTAACGAAGTCGCTAAATCCCCAAAAAAGTTCGTTATATGGAAAATTCATTAAACAGAGATTCACCTTTTAGAATACTTTAAACTTCACAAAACAGATTCTAAATTCATAAACACTAAATATTATTATTAAAAAAAGTAATTAATCACTCCTTTGTTTTGTAAATTAATATCTATTTGTTTTATATATCTTACCCATGAAAAAGAAATCTACAAGGAAAACCAGGATAAAACAAAACATTGTCCGGGAATACACAGTATTTTCAATTCAAAAAAAATTATTTTATTTAAAATTAATGAATTTTAATGACATTATCGCATTTATTTCAACAAGTAATTTTAAGCATACATTACCACATGTGTCCTTAAATTTAATTACTGATAAAGTTCGAAGACACGGGACAGCTCCATTGAGGGTGAAAGGGGGATATTGAAAGTTTTTCAAGTGAAGTGGGCGGGGGGGCAAAGATTGCACCTCCTGGATGAAATGAAAAGAATGACTGCGATTTTACTGGCGTTGATGAGTTAGGAGACTGGTAAACCCAGTTCAAAGTCATCGATCACCACAAAATGTGTTAAAAGAAAGAATAAATTTGAAATGTTCAGAAATATTTTGAGAAATAGGGAGAAAAAAAAATATTGGATCACAAGAAAAAGTTCGTTAAATAGAGAATGCACTTCGCTATTTGGAGGTTATTTTATGAAGAAATTCGCAAAATGTTCTTGGTTCCAAGGAAAAGTTCGCAAAATAGAGGTTCATTCATTAGAGGTCCGACTGTATATCAATCTGTATCAATAGATACAGCAAGCTAGAAAAATTCTTTATTCAATTTCTATTTCAAGGCTTCACTTTAGTAATTTTTTAAAAAAAAAATACATACATCATCATCTCCATAAATTGGAGACTCTGTCACAGATTTTTGCTCATGGGCAGCAGCATCGGCAATGGCTGCTAACAATTTTTCTTCAGTCACTGAAAGCACCTCTTTTGAAGATGGACTGCCTCCTGTTTGTTTCTGTTGCAAGGCTATTCGGTCCGCCTTCCTCCTCACATAGCACTTCCAATCTTTTAAGGTCTAGAAAAGAAATTTGTTTTGATTGCGAAAGATCCACATCTCGGTAACCTTTTTAAAAATATTTTTTTATTTTATTTATAAAAAGTATGAGAAAATATATCATATTATCTATTATTGTTTAGGTTCTCAAGAAAAGTAATAAACTGTTTTCTTTCATAAAAATATAATATCATAAAATATTTCTTTGTGCAAGCCTGTCTTTAAATCTTTGTGCATGCTGTATCAGGTTCCACTTAAATGTTTTTTTCATCATCTAGAAATCAATCATTTTATATAAAAAGGAAGAAATCATATGCATTTATATAGCACAGAGATATTAGTTACAAATAAATTGAACAAATAATTCTCTTTATTATAAATTTATAAGTAGTTTATTAATTTAACACAGAAAAGAAAACACAAAGTAATTTAACATTTTATGCCAAAAATAAAGACTTTGCATGTCAATTTTGATCATGTATTTCAAAGAATAAAAATATTTCCTTCCCAATAAGTAACGTTATCACGAAAATTTAGCCGAGTGAAATACAACAACTATGTTGAATATAATTAAATTATGTAAATTTTTATCTGTATAATACTTTAAAATACTAACAGAAATTAGAAACAATCACAAGTAATTAATCAATACCTTTCGCCAAGTTGCAATGGATTTGGCCGGCCCAGTGCCTTCTGCATTAAGAGCAGAAGTCAAATCTTCCCATCTCTTATCCTTTATATCCTTCGAAAAGATGGGATCAACTTTCCCACTTAACATCTGTGGATATTTTTTAAAATAAGCCAACATAATTTCGAATTGGGCAGTAGATGTTCGTTTCGTCATTTTTCACTGTGTTGTGATGATGATTATGAAGCTGTTTGAACACTGTGTTGTTCTTTTGAAACTGAAACCACAAAACAAAAATAGCGCCTTAATTTGCTGCGCGCGCAGCAGAAATACGTCACTTCCTGGCCACAGAGAATTCTTCTCCTAGCGTAAAGTGAGATCTTCAAAACGACCGAAGTACGAAAGGCGAAACACGTACAGTCCAACAAGGGTACCAGAATAGGGCTGCTAAACGAAATTTTCGATGCTGATATAGAAACTAAACAATGCTTCTCGTTAGAGAAAACGTCAGATACAGATGAAATCGGGGTCCGTTTCTCCGATCGGACGAGATCCCAACCGGTTGTGCAAATGGCTACAAGAATCGCGTCTCCCGACCCAACCAACTCTACGCCAAAAGAGTGCGTTTAGTTGTCTGTCGCCCGTTTCCCCCATTTTTTTTTATCAGAAAAAAATTGGCGTTTCCGAAACTCTAGTTTTGAACGCATGTGCAGTAGAATGAAAAATCGTTCTGAGTTCTGCCTCAATTTTTTCTTTGCTTGTAAGAGTATTTTTTTTTTTTTGAGAAAAATCCATCTTGTGGAATATTTTGGTGTTTCGCCTAACTAATGGGTCTATTCTGGTACCCCCGGTTGGGTTGGGGGGCGTCACTTTTTCCGCCCCTAAACAACGGGGGAATTGCCCGCCCCCCAACTCAACCGGGGGTACGAGAAAAGACCCAAATAATATATTTTTTTATATGCTGAGGGGGAAATTATAACTTCGTGCCGCTGCATTTTGTTTCAAAAAGGATTTCATATTATTAATACATATCCTGGATTGGTGTGCTATTTACTTTCTCATGGAATGGAATTATGCGTGTCTCTCTTGTCTGTGAACAAGATAAAGCAAACACGCACTTCGGAAATTATGGCAACCCCTAAAACGAAACTTCATTCTGACATTTTCCAGATGGACGTCTGTGATTAACCACAGGTATGGTGAAATCTTGTGTGATATCTATAGTTAGATTTCGTACGTTAATAAAGTTGTGGTACCTCAGCGCGTACGCAATTTTTTTGGCAAAATATTAAGATTTGGGGAATTCATAAATTTTATATGTTTCATTGCAAATTACCATTCATAATTTTTTTCTCAAAATAACCAGGCCTTGGGTAAATACCCCAAAAATATTTACCTACCCACTGGTTGTTTACCCATCCAACATTACTGGTCGTATGCCAGAAAGTCTCGGGGAGGCCACTCCCGCTGGTTTGAATAAGAAACAGCTTTGATAAGGACGAGTTTCTGGTCTGTTTACTTACAGTAAAAGCCTTGACTTTGGGATCTATTCTGGTGCCCCCGGTTGGGTTGGGAGACGTCACTTTTCCCGGCCGTTAACAACG
>BGPR01019718.1:0-21691 GCA_013235015.1 Araneus ventricosus
TCTGTCCCAATTAGGGATTTCAATACCAAAAATAACTTCTGCTTAAATTAGATTAAAGTGCACAATGAGCTGCGAATGTTCAATAATTTAAAAACGGCTTTTGATTGATAAGCAAAACTTTTAAATGTCTTTAGTCTCTAAAACGTTAAATTCGTCGATGCACAATAGACTCTTTATATTTGCAAATTAAAATAGCTGTAAGGAAAAGAAAAGATATATATAACCAGTGAAACAAAGTGTCCTATTATTGCTTCTATCAATAGGAGTTAGAAGAAATTTCTATTTTTCTTCTGCATGTTAACTTCGTTTTATTGATGAGACAAAGTGTCCTATTATTGCTTCTATCAATAGGAGTTAGAAGAAATTTCTGATTTCCATCTGTATGTTAACTTCGTTTTATTGATGAGACAAAGTGTCCTATTATTGCTTCTATCCATAGGAGTTAGAAGAAATTTCTGTTAACTTCATGTTAACTTCATTTTAATGATCGGAGCTTTACCAAAATAATATATAAAGCTGCGAAACGCAGTAATGCGTGCCATCGCTTTACGTTTAATGAATATTGATTATTAAATACCCTTTATCAAAATTTGTAATTGAAAATTTAAACACCAAAATAAGCATTAATTTAACACAACATTCATTTAATTTATGGATTTAAAATGAAGTGCACATTTAGGATATTAGTTAAATAAACCTATTATAATCCAAACTAATTAAATAACCCGAAAACCACTAATGTTAACTACACTTCTAATTCAACTTTAATAGGCTTACAATTTCCAGAAGCTGTCATAAACTTGACGCTATATCGTTTAAACACACCACTAAACTGTCTAACATATTGCTCTAAAACAGCTACATTGCAGTTGTTTATGTCATCATTAAAATGAAAATTACTCTGGACATATTTCAACAAATAGCAAAGTGAAACCAGGATGTGTCACATAAATAAATATATTCCCATATTTTTTTGTTTTCATCTTTAATGCTGTATTTGTTCGCATCTTATCATATTTTTCAATAATTTCATTTGATCTTTCGAAATGGAATTGTATTGTCTCCCTCATTACCCCATTCTTGACAAAACTTTTTTCTGGAAATGTTTAATAATTTTTTTCAATTATGAGTAACTTTTAATTATGAATATCTCATTGTGACTTTGGAGATCTTTTTAATTCAACATCGGAATTTATGGTTATGATATCTCTTAATCATTAATTTGCTATCCACAAATTTGGATTCTTATTCCAATTAATTTTATTCCTCGTCAAACATGCCAATTTATTAAGTATGGAACATTTTGATTAGTCTAAAATTACATAGATGTTTTTAAGAATTTACAAATATTAAAGGAACGGTTATTAGACTGGAAATCTTTCTGTCTTTTATAAAGATAAACATATCTACTGAGCTATTCAATTCGCTGCAAGGCATGGAATAGTTCCGACAAATGTAGTTTCTAGAAAATGATATTCGTTTTAAATATTTTCATTGAATTTGAATCAGGCAGAATTTCGGGCACAGTAAATATTCTATTTGATGGTTAAAATTTATTCAATATTGCATTTCCTGATCTCGTTCGAAACCAGTATTGATAAAAATGTTATATTAGTAGGGGAAAATAGGGATAATTTACCCGCGTGTTTTTCTCAGATTGTGAGATAATTGGTAATTTGTGTGTGCCCTTTTTATTTGACCTATGGCCATATTATCTATTGGAAGGGATTTTCATTCCAATCTGAAAAGCCATCGAAATGGTATATAGGTAAATATGTTTTGAGAGTCCAAAAGTAAATTTTCACTTTTTCATTCCTCAGTGGAGAGGAAGTTTGCTATTGAAGATATGATGAATTCAAGTATTTATGAATTTTAAGCATACTTCTAGCTATAATTTCATATATGATGTTATGCAGTATCTTAATTCGAAGTGGTTTAATTTTTAGATTATTGAAAAAGTCAAGCTAGGGACACTTGACCCTAGGCGATTTCATAAAATATATTTATTTTATGATTAAATGAGACATTAGTTTAGCATAAGTGCATTTTTCATTTTTAGACACAAATCCTTTTATTATGATAGCAATTCAAATATTAGAGAAATATAAGAAAAAGTAAAATTAAGATGAAGCATCCCTAGTTTCCCCAATAAGTCAATCTTTAAGGGGAGAATCTAAGCATTATTACATTTGTGCGTATTCAATATGACTACAGGAAAATATTTCATTAGGCAAATGATTACAAGAGAGAAAATCAAGTTTTTTTTCATGTTGTTTTATTTATCTAATACACAAAAACGAATACATGCTTGCAACTTCGAATACTTTATATTTATTTGTATGCTCAAGCTCATGTTATAGAAAATCGTACCATGTAATGTATTTCATACAATCCGCATACATACTCTAAAAATAAAAGGAAGAATTATTTTCCCTAGTTAAAAGTTGTCTGATAAATCTTTTAATTTAGTTCTTTAAAACAAGATAGCTTTATCTCTAAGGGAAACGAAATGTATATGTTAGGTTAAGTTATTTCATCTGATAAATCTTTTAATTTAGTTCTTTAAAATAAGATAGCTTTATCTCTGTTTATAAGGGAAACGAAATGTATATGTTAGGTTAAGTTATTTCATCTAATTAATCTAATTTAAATGTATATTTCACTAAACAAAAACATTTTATCTTAAAATATTATATCAGTCAAATGAGTCATTGTAATATCGAGATTTTAAAAATGAGGCCAATTGCCATTTTGTAAGCATTAAATGCCTTCAAAACTTATTTAATTCTCCCATCCCTGCCATAATGTTAAATTCCTATATAAAGTAATACTGGTTACTTAAATGGCAGGGATGAATGCATTTATTTAACGAATAGAAAAAATTGCAATCAATTTAAAAACCGATGCCATAGCATCATAAATATTCCATAAAAGCACAGATATCAACTAACTACGCTCAGCAGTGTATTAAGTTATAAACGTCAAACTCATTTTTTCAAAACTCATCATTTTTAAAATTTCAGCGCATTACAAGCTTCATTGATCCATTGTTTAATCTATGCATCAAATTACCCTACCAAGTTTGTACCAAAAGCCAATTTACGAGATATCAAAAGCTTCTCATATACCCGTCACGTTAACCTAGAGAAAAGAAAAATAAGTAGGCATCATTGGAGGCATTTAGGAAGCCAGAGCAGGACATTAAAATTAGATTTCTGAAGTCGCTTTCTCCCTCTGTCAATGTCAGCCTTTAAAAGACTGGAAATAAAATGCCCTGGGGACAATCTTCCATTAGCGATTTGCATTTAAATTTTCATTCCACTCACCCACTCTGTTTGCATAAGGAGTCATCTCCACATTTTAATCAAGTTGAGGTTTGACACATTTATTCCTTGCATGCTGTATTATTCGTGCGGAGAGCTTGTGCTGTATAATTTTCCGCTTGAGCAAGCATGGTACTAAATACCTGGGTGTTAACTGAAATACTGGAAGTTATTCTGATAAATTTTGGTTTCAGAAAATCGTATTTAATTTTAATATTTTTATTGAAACGATTTGAAATCGAGTTTCTAGCGAGACAAATATACTGCTTGTCAGATGAAACTTCATTTGAAAAGACACTGTTTGCATTAAGTATAAGCCTTTGTTGAAACTCATTGTATGTAGGTTTAAATCTCCATGTCGAGAAACTTAAAGTTATTATGTTTTGGAGTATTTAAATAGTGTTGGAGAAAATATTTCTCCGAAGTGACGATTTTGGAAAAGAAATCAATTTCTTAAAATGTATCCTCTATCTCTTGCCTCTATCTTATACCCAAAGACGAATATAATTACAAATTTGCTAAATTTGAATTTGTGTGGCTGTTAGCGATTTGAAATGTGCATCATTTAATGGATTTAGTGATGAAAAACTATCTTCATTAGGCATAAACATATTAGATTATTTATTTTTATTTTAATACTGTAAATAAGACCTGCAGATGATGTTAGAAATATCATTAATTAACTGCCTTAAAATCATCAATTATTTACTGAAGAACTAGTGATTTTATTTGTAAACTCTCATTACCATATTCTACTCGTAAATATAAACAAGATAAAATGCATCCTATACCGCTTAAATATATAATTTAATTTTGCATGAGCTAAGATGTTCTATGTACTCTTCGTCTTTTGAGTAGGGTAGACCGGGGCTAGTTGGGCCGTTTTTTATTCTAAGAATTTTTAAAAAATTACAATTCAACATTTAAATTTTTTTTAATGCAAACACTATCAGTGTACCTTCAGGAAGAATTCACCATAATAACATTTGAAAATATTAACTATTAATATTAATTTAAAAGCTGAAACTGATACCAAGTCGCATGGCCCAACCTGCGCCGACTACGGGGTAAGTTGGGCCACATCACTTATTTAATATCCTGGTAAGATAGAATTGAAGAAATATAAAAAAAAATCTTATCACATTTTACTTTTCATTTCCTGCGAACGATAACACAAGATATCCTAAAGGAAAATCTCTTTCATACATCATTCCTTGATGAAGCTATTAAATTGTAAAATTACGTGAAGCAAAAAACCAATAGATTGAAACTACAAAATTAATAAGTTTTATGTTGAAAACAGAATTAAATGACTTCATTGTCACGATTTTCATCATTACAGCTTCACTTCTAAAACAGCAGCTTTCATTGCTTAAGAAGAAGCATTCCCTCTATCCTATTTTCTAATATAATGGCGAAACATCTTAGCAGGTAGCCCTGCAAGAGAAACAAAGTAAGCATGTTGTGATAATCGCAAAAAATTCTTCCATATTATTATATTTAAGGCAGATAAATAATAATAATATTATTATAATAATATAAATTATAATATTAATTTAAAGAATAATATAAATAATATTAATTCAAAAATAATATAAATAATATTAATTCAAAAATAATATAAATAATAATATTAATTTAAATAACACAGTTAGGTTATAGATACAAATCTGGTGCATTTTTACTCAACAAGAACTGAGATACAATTTTTAAATTCATCGTAAAATAATAACAGCGTATTCTGTTTTGCAATTGTAACTGAGATGGAATCAGCTTATTAACAATTATCTTCCATTTTAAATTTGCTGCATATCTCATAAATTCAGATATATTTATACATCGCAGATCATGAAAAACAGTGTAGCAGCGTCATTTGATTTTACAGCAACATTGTATCATTATAGTTATTCATAATGGACATGCCATATATTAATTCGGCGTAATTCCGTCTCAAAATTAAAAGAACATTTTAAAATCTTTAAAAAATATTACTAAAGCTAAACTTTAAATTCTATATGCATTTCAATTTAAAATATTTTAGCGTAATTATTGTCTTTTAATAACAATGGGATATTTGATATGATTTCAATTTGCAAATTTGCCATTCATCAATACTTTCTTCCTTTGAATATAGAAGAAATTAAAAAAGAATAATTATACATGAAATTGAGAGAACGGTTACATAAATGAATTGATTTCGAGACTTCATTCGTTACAATTAGGCTTTGGAGATACTACGTGGCACGTTCGCTCTCCATTTCCACAGGATCAACATTCTACGGGGCAAGTTGGGCAGCCGGCCGAACGTGCCCCATGCTAAGTGGCCCAACTTACCCCATGTCGCCATTTTTGTTTCCTGTGGGTGTTCGAATTTACTTTGAAAGTATTTAATTAAACAAACATGCCCTACAGTAACTATGAACAGTTATCTTTCAGAATATTATTTGTAAAAATGGAAATTGTAATATAAAAAAATAGAAAAAGAAGATTATTTATAAGGAAGGAAAGTTACTCACCTTGGCAAAAATTTGAAAATTCCAGCTAGTTCGTTAGTAGAAGCTGCTATTCCAATGAACTTTACGGGAAAGAAGGGAAGGGGGATGACACACACTTGGCTGGAGTAACAGCGCTATCTATCGGAAAATATTTAAAATAATCCGACTGACCCAATGTGCCCCTATGCCCAACTAGCCCAGGTCTACCCTATATTGAAGAAGCTGAGTGATACCGAATTCGAATTTTAATCCAGCTACTTTAAACATCTATTGATCCTGATAGGCTACAAATCACAATGCAATAAAAATAATTTCTTTATTAAAAGACTAATTGCCCTCTTATATGCAATTCCAGAGATACAGAAATCTTTAAATTTGATTTTTATTGAAATATATGGAATTAAATTTTCTGCATTACAAACGTGTTTCACCATAAATATGTTTTCTTTACGATCTAGATGGTTGCCCCTAACACTTAAAAAAAATTAAACAATTGTTCGAGAATGCAAAATCATAAGTATTAAGATAAAATTTCATGGGGAAAAATTAAACTTCTATATCCTTAAATTTAGGAAATGCTTCCATTGCTTTATAATTCCATGCCCGGAAGTTATTTAAACTTGGAAAAAATTTATTTCAGCTATATTTGGTTAACCGCTTAATTCTCAATATTCCGTAATATTAAATTTCCATATTTCATAAAATATCTACTGTTTCCAGCTATCACGGAACAATATCTCATGCTATAGCATTTTCATTATCTCTTTATTTGATTTTTATTATTCTACAGTGTGTAAACAAATGAAGTGACTCATTTCAAAAATTTAATTTCAAAAAAACTAAAAATGAAAATGTTGGAACTATGTTTTTTTTTTAAATCAGAGCGTATCTTAAAAAGTTTTTTCAGATAGGTCATATGCCATTTAGGTGGTTTAGGGAGTCGTAAATTACTGGAAATCAAAAATTTGTTTAGAGCCATTATCTGAGAAAATATTAAAACTAGAAGAAAAATAAAATCATATATTATTTGTAAGGATTTTTACGGTCTTTAATTTGTTAATTCACATATAGTGTGAAAATTGAAGATTTTTCGTGATATTCCGGAAAAACTAAGAAAAAATACCCAGAAAACGCGCATCGGCTTCTGTTGTTTGGTAGCCATTGCGTACAGAATTTTCTCGCTGTAACAAATTTAAAACGCCGCGCTACCTATCTCAGAGAAAAAACGTTTTGAGATGCGCTCTTATTTAAAGAAAAAACCGTAGTTCCAAAATTTCTTGTTTTTTTCAAATTAATTTTTGAAATGAATCACTTTATTTGTGTACACCCCGCATTTAATTATTTCATTTTCCTGTTAATTTTTTCACTTTTAGATGTATTTTACTATTTTGCGTTCCCCTGTTGAAAACTTTTATGCAAACGGCAATAATTCTTTTCTTAAGAATTTCGGTTTAGATTAGTTTACTTGTAACAATGTTTCGTTTTGAAACAACACAAGGACCATTTTTGGACTGCCCTCATAATTTTAAAATGTGGTCAGACGACGAAGGACGACACTTGAGCCCCGACTCTCCACCACCAAATGGGAGTCAAAACTCAGAGGGATTTAATAAACTACAGGTCATTCGACTTGGTGGATCTTCCATAGAATAATGTGTCGAACACGCGATCCTTCAGTTAGGAAGTAAAGTATCATCCACGAACCCATCACAGTCAGTTATCCTTTCAGATTTTCTTTGAAACATTAAATAATAATGTTTAATAATAATGTTTTTATTTTTGTATATAACTTCTGTTTCTAGCTTACATTACGTAGATCAGCAATAAAGTGAGAAAGTTCCAAGTTTTGAAAAAAAAATTGATGATTTTCTATAAGCCAAAATACAAAAAGTAACTTTCAAAATCTATTAAGAAACCTGTGCTTCGCAAAACAAATTGGAGTTAATATAATTCGTTGTTAGAATATCTGCTGTCTTAAGGTAGGTGAGCCAAAGGTGGCCAGTATTTCTAAGGTAGCCTACCCCTTAAAAGTAGAATTAATTTCATTTTTAATTACAACATGTTGTTACTGCATTGTAAATCATGTATCTGCAGTGTACATTGCTGAATTTGAAGAGATCAACTTGATCGGCCTCCATAGTATGCCGTGATTTCACTTTTGAGGAGTAGTCATTCTAATTTCCAAGTAAGAAGATATTTTAATTTACATGTGTTTAAATTCTTAGAACTTTGAGTTATGATGCGTTTTCTGAAAGCTTATTTCTTTCTCTTTAACCACATTTAATTCAATTCTAATAAATTTATCATCTTAATAGTTTTAAGTCGTGCAAATGGCGACCAATGCATGTTCCAAAGGTGTCCCGGGTGAAATACAGAAATCAATGTAGGAAGGATAATTTTCAAAATTTCTACTTAAATATATGAAAAAACTTATTACCATTTATTGTTAAATTTATAACAATAAAAATTATATTTGTTTATTTAATTATTGAATGGTGGTTATAATTTTATTTGCATATCAGAAAAATCTCACAAAATCTAAAAGAAACGTTTGTTAATTCTTGTCTTAGTTATTTTTATAAGTACAAAAATAAAGTATTGAACATTTTAAAACTCTTCTAGAAGTAAAAACAGGTTTCCGAATATTTTTTGAAATTTTAAAAGTGATTTCAATATCTGGGCCACCTTTGGAACACTATGCGCCATAGGTGACGAAACAGCTACAATTTTGAAAATGTATTATAAAATTAATTAAATCTTATTTCACAAAGCGAAGTATACTTGATATGTGTTAGAGATAAGTGTAAAATGTTACGAAAAAATTCAGCCACATACACCTAACCAGAAAATTTTGAAAAATTCTCAAAACTTAACTATGGCCACCTTTGGATCACCTACCTTCCTTATAGCAAATTATATTCTCTAAGAGAAAAAAAGGAATTATAATGAAAAAGTAATTAAAATACTTTTTAGTTTATAATAAAGGAGGATTCATAACTAATGAGACAATCCTTAAAAGTAGCAACGAATAGTATTTTAATGTTTATTTGCACCATTACTGATACTTTTTTCAATTTTTCCTAGTAAATTTTGTATTACTATTTCAAAATTGTGACCACCAATGGCAGCACACTTCTGGCAACGGCGTTGATGTTGTTGGTGAGCAGTTTCAAATGTGCTAAGCATTTCTGGAACACGTGCAGCCGTAATAGTTATTCGAGCAACGAATCGTTTCATAAATGCTTTAATAATGCATATAAATGCAACTTTAATTGCAAAATTCTCTTTTCAATTGCTATATGTTAAAGCTTTTGAGGCACAATTTGCTAAAGCCTTAAGCTTTGATTTAGTAAAGAGTGTCTTTCTCGAATCCACTTAAAGACGAATTATGAGATGAATGAGTAATCCTTTAGAGTTAACGAGTTGTTTCGAGCAGAGAATGGAAGATTGTAGTTCAGTTATAAACCAGAGATTTAACAGCAAACAGATTTCAATTCCTCAAGTCTCTTTGTTTTATAAGCATAGTAAATTTACTTCTGTTAATTATGCTTCAGTAATTTCAAATGGCACAATTAACACGTCATAAAATTTACCATAGATTAGAGGGATCAGAAATTATTTATTTTTCACTTTATGAAAAGTCGAGACATTTTCAATAGTTGCAAGATTGTTATGAATTACGATCAAAACCATTTATTTCTATCTTATTTAATCTTTCCTTTCACTTCAAATGATCTAGACAATAATGATATACATTGATATTAAATTCCATATTTCGAACAAAGCCATTATAATTCCGAATACGTAACAAAAAGCCACGATCAATTTTATGTACAAATTTTACGAAAAAATTTTAATTCCAAATGCCTGAATCTAATTCAAAAATGTTACTGCTTCAAACAACGGATGCAGAATCAAATCAAAATAAAAACATCAATGATTTCGAATTTCTTAATTAGCATATTGATCAGGACTTGCTCACGATATTATGCAAATTGCCAAATATAGATAATGTATTCCTGAATTCACATTAAGTTGCGTGTCAAATTGATTGAACATATTTGGAACCATATTTACAAAAATACGATGAATGCTGAAGACACTGCGTGACATTGTGATAAATTTTCACCATTAGGAACTGTAATATTTTCTCTTGTTGAAAGAATTTATGAATTATAGATTTATATCAAGACTGAAGGAAGTTTCGATGAAATGTATTTTAAATTCTGCATAGAACAAATATGTCAGGAACGATGCAGAAATAATGTTTCGCAATATGTGCTTCATGTCTGGTGACATTAATAATTATGATACATGTTCGCTGAAATCTTAATAACTGTTTCAAAAGGAATATTGATCTTAGTAGTTGGCAGTTAAAACTCAGCATATTTCTTAACGAAGACATTGTGCAGGTTTATCTCTTAAGAATAGTAATAAGATTTCAATAAAAGTTTCCAAGAAATGGTGAAATTCTAGGCTAATCTTCATGGGACGTTAAGTTACGTGTAATAGCTTAGTATATTAGTTTTGCAACCATATTTACAAAAATGCGATGAATTCTGCAAAACACTGAGTTGCATTCTGATAAATTGTCACCATTAGGAACTGTAATATTTTCTCTTGTTGAAAGAATTTATGAATTATAGATTTATATCAAGACTGAAGGAAGTTTCAATGAAATGTATTTTAAATACTGCATAGAAGAAATATGTCAAGAGGAATGCCGAAATAATATTTCACGATATATGCTTCATGTCTGGTGACATTAATAATTATGATACAAGTTCGCTGAAATCTTAATAACAGCTTTAAAAGGAATATAGATCTAATCAGTTAAGGCTCAGTATATTTCTCAACGAAGACATTGTGCAGTTTCACCTCTTAAGAATAGTAATAAGATTTCGATAAAAGTTTCAAGAAATGATGAAATTCTTAGATTACTTGCATGGGATGTTAAGTTGCATGTAACAGCTTAGTATATTAGTTTTAAATATATTCGTGGAGTTAATAAAAGACGAGATATAATTTCCAAACGATTTCTGTCATCGAAAACGGCTTGCTTTTAGTTTTGCAGAATATTAGAATCTGTTTCTAAGTAACTTTATGTTTTTAGTTTAGTTGCAATAACGTCCCTCTTTGAAGCAACAAGAAGGGTATTTTGGGCATGACCTCGTAATTTCGAACAGCACTCAGATGACTGACTCAGCGACTCCTGAGATTGCTCCCCCTATTCAGTCTTCCTCGCCATAACAGCTTGAGAACGTTTGGCCACTATATATGATTTAACGTGCCACAGGCACCATAAACGGCGGTTCTTCAGTGGAATCATGGAGGTATCTTTAGGAGTTTCGGAATCTTTTTTAGTTTCGAGCATAATTAATAAGCGTAAGGTTCTGTTCTTTGAAAATCCGCAGTTCCCATAAAAACTGTTAAAAAATTTAATTTTGAATCAAAGAGTTACACTATTTATTATTCCAGTGGGTTTTAAAGCATATTCAAAATGGGTCTTTTTATGATGTTGGGATTGATTATCGATTTTTCATTTTATTAATTTCATTAATGTAATTTCATATTTATGTCACTTATATGAGCAAGAATGTATGCAAAACTTTATATATCAGCGTTCCTTAATATGTTCTTCATGCAGTAAATAAAGAATAGCATCTGTTCGGAAGTTGCAAGGGAAATGTTAATTTCTAGTAAAGATGAACTCAATTATATCTGATTGCATCTGACATTCGATTCTTTGATTATCTTACCTTATGTTTAGTTCAATACTGTAGATCAAGGTGTTGCCGAGATGAGAAAACGCTAATATGTTTTATTTTGCTGTTATTATTTTCTGTTATATAGTTCTTCTTGACAGTCATTACTTTTTAACTGAACGGTAATCGGAGGTAACTTTAAAAGAAGCTGGCTTTCACTGATTCATTGGGCAAAATCACATTTTAATGACGCAATCTAAGCTCACCTGACTAAATCTTACTGCGGTCTAAGATAGCGAAGTCATGAAAATCTATTCATTTGGAAAGAAAATTCATGTTACGAAATCAAAGATGTTACGAAACTGATAAGTCAGATAATTCGAAGATTAATAAAACAAAAATTCATGTTACAAAATCAAAGATGTAACGAAAGTGATAAGTCAGGCAATTCGAAGTATTAATAAAACAAAAATTCATGTTACGAAATCAAAGATGCTACGAAATTTATAAGTCAGGTAATTCGAAGTATTTATAAAACAAAAATTCATGTTACGAAATCAAAGATGCTACGAAAGTGATAAGTCATGTAATTCGAAATACTAATAAAACAGTGTTGGATAATTTGAATGTGAGCGAGAAATCTTGCGCTGCATTATCATCTCGATAAATACATGAGTATGAAAGTTTCAAATGCGTACATTGCACTCATTATTCAATATCATTTTTAGTGCTGCGCATAAAGTCTTTGTTTATAATTTGTCATGAATTGTGGTTATTTTGAAACAATAATATTTATATATCAGAATTTCATTTAATGCAAAAAAAGTAACAAAAAAGTCAAATGGTTTAGATTGATTTTTAATTTCCTTTTATTCCACAAAGAAAACCTTGTTCCTTGCCTTTTAACCCTCTAACTCCGAGCGAGGCGGTCCCGGGCGGTCTAAAAACTTCTCCTTTAAGGCCTAAAGGCCTACGAAGGCCGGTCTGAGGCGGTTGGCTTCTTCTGAAGGGAGGTGAGGTTCTGAGATGGCTTCGGAGATAAGCGAGGTAGGGTGATCCAATTATCCTTGCCAACCACAGCCTATTTCCGTGCGCCTTAATGGAAGGTTATAGCAGGGAATGGGCTGGTGACCACATAGGTTGGGAGAGTCCAATTCTTGTCATCTCCTCCCAAAAAGTCCCGGTTTTAAAGGGGATAGAAGAAAAATGTCTTTTCGGGATTAAAGAGTTAAACTCAAAATTCTTTACCATTTCAAAATCATAATGGCGTTTTTCAAATAATTAATTGGAAATCGCCATTTTTTAAATTATAATTCGAATTATAATTCGTTTATAATAATTGACGAATATTTATATTCATCTTATGGACACCCAATGCAAGCAGACCAACGGTTTGGATAAGTCTTCTTGAAGTTCATATGGCACGTGAATATAAAAAATGTGTTTATTCAAAGATAAAATTTCTGTACATTTAATAATATTTTGATTAAAAAATATCAAAAAAGTTTAATTGAATTAAGTATGAACCAAAAATTGCTTACATTTTGTTCAGAAACCAATATATGATTTACGAGTGCCTGTTAATAATCTTGAATACTAAATTACATATCTTTCTGTTGTAATAAAATAAGCTTTTAATATTTGGGACAAAATGGATATGACCATTTAATTTTTATAAACTAAGATGAAGTTCGTAGGTAATTCAATGAATTTACTCATAGTAAAAAATAAATTTTAAATTTTAAGTTGAAATTTGTTTTTATCATTAACCCAACGTTTTGATAGGAACGAATGCGTTTCGAACGATACTTGTTAAATAATATGCTTATATTATTTAACAAGTATCTGTTAAACTTCAGGCAGACTCGATGCAGATTAAAATGTTGTAAAGTTTATTTAAAGAATTTAAGGGAGGTGGAAATAATTAATAACTTCCAATGAAAAAACATATCTATATGCTATATCTATTGCTTCTTAAAAAGTCAAAGAAAAATATATAGAAGCAAGAGCCAGAGATCTGTTGTGAATTATTTCATAAATTTCTATATGCCGCGCCTGTATTCCAACATTCCTTTTTTCATTTTCTGTTGTTATTGGTAATGAATATTTTTTCTGAGCTAAGCATTTTCTGGACGGTTTTCGAAAATGCCGAGTAAAGTTAGATTTAAGTGTAGTTTTCAAGATAAAATTACTGTTACAATATGTTTGATATGTTCGAAAAATCATACGTTAGTGAACTTCTTTGAAAAATAAGAGATTTTAAAAGACACAAAAGAAAACTTCAAGATAAAGTATTATTTTCTTAGATTGCTGTGGTTTCTAGAATTATGAGTTGTAACTAAGCAGCAAATTTTTTAGAAAGTGAACATTTTTAGATTGTTTCGAGACATTTTGTGAAAATGTCGTAACTCATACATTTTGTCTTCATGATAATACACCTTATCGCACGATTGAGAAAATGTTATGATATCTTTCCTGTAGTATATGCCTATGATTTGTTGCTTTAAAGACAATGAAAACTTACTATTAATATTAATATGATTTGAAATTGAGTATTAGAAAGTGAGGTAGAACCGTTTAGCTGGGGTTGGAAGGCCAGTTGGAGCTACAATATTCGACATAGAGTCTTTTAAAATTTTATTAAAATATTCATTGTTCATCGGAGTACATTATACCTCTTCAGAAAAGTAACAATTTCATTACTTTTTTATCAATGATTTCTTTTATAAAAAAAACTCACACTACCCGGTTTTACCCCACAAGTGGGGTAAAACAGGGTACACATGTTGACGTTGTGGGAAACTAGGAAAAATCGATTTTCAGTGAAAAAATTGCAATCATTTTTACTTTATATGACAATTTAAGAACATCAGTTACAAAATTCACATGTAAATCAGTTGTCATCTTTCCTGGGCACAACTAAGGCAACATTTTTACATTGGATTAATCATTTTTCTTTATTTAAATTAGAAAATACATCATTAAAATATTAACGATCAACGTCTGATGAGTTTTTATTGTGTTAATCGGAGGAATCATCAAGACTGACTTTCCCGGCCTTGCGCCACTTGGAGTACCCGATTTTACCCCGAGTGCAGAAATTATAAAGAATGAAATAGAACAGCGAAATTACTGGAGTAAATCTTTATCGTTTGATAGGGTGAAAATCCAAAGTAAACGTATAATAAGCTGGACTGAATCTAGTTTTATAACTGTAATGATTTTTAAGTAAAGATAGTTTAAAATTAGAGAATTTGAGAATTGATTTCTTAAAACAAATAAACCTTAACAGATGTAGTGAATTTAACAGCTGCAACACGCCACTATGACTGTTCCTCTTCCTTGACTAGTAGAGTGTAGGTTGGTTGGTTGATTGACATTTAATGGCGCAATTTCCGTTCCTGGCTAAACTGACAAATGGTAAGATTCTAGTAGGCTGTAATTCAGCATCTGTCTGCAAGATAGGAAAAATAATAGTGCGAGAATCAAGGCTACGCGGTTTTACCTCACTCTCCCCTATTTGTATTGGCAATGAATGAGGTAGAAAATGATCAAAAGAAATTTAAATTTTCACGGGAATATTCTATTTAGTGCTGACAGGTGCGTTATTAACAGAGAAGCATAGGATTGTTAAAATTGCTTTTCGGCTATTCAGATATTCCTAGCCATAGAGTCGAATCTATGGCTTCAAACAAAACAAATTTCTCTGGTATGTAGTGCAAGATAGGCGCTCTGTTAAACCATAAAAAATGGTAAAAAAGAAATTTGAAATTTTTGTCAATAAGAGGCACAGCAACAATATCTTAGATGATTTTTTGCTGATATTTTGCTAAATAAATGAAAGAAAATTCATTTAATTGTTATTAAAGTTTAATTACTAACTTCATAGAATTCTTCAGATAGCATCCTTAGGGATAACACTGTGCCATTTTACGTACTGAAAATGATCAAAAGGAATTTAAATTTTCACGGGAATATTCTATTTAGTGCTGACAGGTGCTTTATTAACAGAGAAGCATAGGATTGTTAAAATTGCTTTTCGGCTATTCAGATATTCCTAGCCATAGAATCGAATCTATGGCTCCAAACAAAACAAATGTCATTGGCATGTAGTGCAAGATATGCACTCTATTAAACCATAAAAAATGGTAAAAAAATTTGAAATTTTTGTCAATAAGAGGCACTGCAAGAATATCTTAGATGATTTTTTGCTGATAATTTGCTGAATAAATGAAAGAAAATTAATTTAATTGTTGTTAAAATTTAATTAATAACTTCATAGAATTCTTTAGATAGCTTTATTAGGGATAACACTGTGCCATTTTACGTACTGACTGCTTCCGGCTCTCTTCAGCGCTTAAGAGAGTGAATCATGATAGAGCAGGGAATTCGATTCTACCCCATCCAGAGAAAATCTTACACAAAGAATATATATGTTTGATCAACATCATGAAAGGAAACGTTGTGGCAGCAATGGTTTAATGGTCTAGAAAATCGTCATGATAATTTATTTACAATTTATTTGTTTTATTTATTTATTTAGAAAATGCACACTACAGAATGAACTCCAATTACAGAGTGCACGATACAGAAACAAACAGTAAAATACAGATTAATAAAAACAACAGATAGACACAGAAATCACTGAAAACACAACACGAATTTAAAAAGTAAAAAAAAAATAAACACACTTCAAAAACACAAAAGCCGCAAACATTCAGTCTTAAAAACACCATAAGACATATTAAAAACATCAAGATCATCAGAGTACCTGTTAAAAATCTTGTAAAATTTATAAATAGAAAAAATACTTATGAATGTAGGTACCGTAACTCTAAATTGGCAATTGGTCCTCGATTCAATTCTAAATACATGCATTCTCATTCGCATTTGGCTCGCTCTATTAGAGACTATACTAAAAGTGGAAATATTCTCGAGAGGGATGGACTAGGAATACCTGCAGATTTACATCTTGTTCATCAAGACTGGAATGCCTTTAGTACTAAATTTTCAACTCGTTGACCCCCTCCAAGAGACGCTGAAAACGGTTTCGCTGTTGGAGTAGGAGCGATTACTACAGAAACTCATCACTTCTCTCATTTCTGTTATGTTCCCCTGCGAGACCATAACTCAAATTTCAGAAATGCTTTATGTGTGATCTTGCAACGTGGGTTTTGACACTCCTGCACTGATTAGCCTTACTGATCACTGTGAACTGTCTTTGCAGTGATTTCTGTATGGCATAATTTTTCTCTTATCAAACTCTGCAACCATAAAACTTTTAATAAAATGTATCTATAAGAATAATAGAAACTCTCCAAAATGTATATATTCTCTTACATTTGAAGACTGTAATAAAATAAATAGATTTCTTCTAAAACTATGGTCTACAAAAACTTTTTCGTGTAACAGAAATTAAATTAACTATTTACAACTAATTCCGCAGCGTAGATTCCAAAAATAATTTTGAAACAATTGTAACACGTACAGTTTTTTTCTTATGAGTGTTTTATCAGTACTGGAAAAAATAGGAAAAACTTTTAGAGCATGTTTTATTATTATCATTCTCATTAATTTACTACAGAATACTGTTATAATTCAGATTATACACATATTTTTGACTTAGTAAAGCATAAAAAGATCAAACATTCACTAAATGTAATTTAATATTATTACTTTTTTCTCTTATGTGGTGTCAAATCTTCTCTCTTACGGAACCAGCAGTAGTTACCCATCATTTCTGGGTACCAGACACCTTGATATCAGGTTTTCATTGAGGTATGCTTGCCTCTTTTTCCTTTTTCACGTGCTTTTCCCTCCTTTTAGTTTTGTGTTCTTTTTTTATTAGTTTGTGGTTTTAGTAGTTTTTGTTAGAATGTTTCATTTTCTTTAGATTATTTTTATTTATTTTTTCGTGGTTTTCGCTTGTCTGTTTCCCCTTTATTTATATTTTGCATTTGTTGATACTGCACAAATTTACCCATCTGATTCTTTATAAAATTTGTTCTATCATCCAGATTGTGTAGGTTTTATTATTATCTAACCTCTTCCTACTTTAACAATAAATGGACCTACTTTGTGACTGTATTTGCCTAACACCTTAGGGTCAGGCAGCCGATGCAAGTAGAACTGGAATGTTGCCATCGTGATAATAAATTTAAATTGTTACAAACAGTCAGGTCTGAAATAATTGAAAAGTTTAACAGTTTTTATTATGTATTCAGCCAAATCATTCTATAGTTGTGATAGTATGCAAACAATCAATAAGAAAAAATAAAGCAAAATTTTAAAAAAAATTTAAAAAGTTATTTATAAAAGAAAGCAAAAATTAAAACTGGAACAGAAATTTTTTTATTATTATCATACAATTAAATTAAAAGAATAAAATAATTTAATTGTAAAAAGAAATGAAGTTAGAAAAATTACGACAATGTTTAAGATGCGCGCCATTGCAGCAGCAAAACAAAAAACAGAGAACAATAGACAGATATACCAATAAAGCCAAAATTAAAAAAAGAAAGTAATACAAGCAATTCTAGAGTAATTTGAAGTAAACGAAAAGCAAACAACAAAACAAGGAATCCATTCTAGTTCACTTTTTCAAAGGCTTGAAAAAGTGAACTAGAAAGGAATTCCTTGTTTTGTTGTTTGCTTTTCGTTTACTTCAAATTACTCTATAATTGCTTGTATTACTTTCTTTTTTTAATTTTGGCTTTATTGGTATATCTGTCTATAGTTGTGATAAATATTTTGCTTCTGAAACGCAAAGTATAAAGCAAAATCGTGCTTTATCAAAATTTGGGAAGAATTGTCCGCCAAAGTTTGTAGCATAAAAATAAACATGTTCTTTAAATTAAGTTTCTATATACCGCTACTAATGTTGTGATTCAAATATCAACATTTTATTTCTAGTGTCATCTCGAAACCCATTATAACTCTGCCACAAACTCAGATGACTCACACTTTCTGTTCCATGATATGCAGTAGAAAATAACCATACTTGGTTGACATTATTTCAGTCGAATTTCAGGGAACACCGAAATACATGTAGCAATCACCATGAGTCAAACATGCACCCTCAACCTGTCATAAAAACTTCTAGAACTGTCTAAACGGGGAAAAAACCATTAAATATTAAATGATCGTAGGAGTGACCATACTTCCCTTTATGACATTCGCAGTGTGCTGGGGTCCAGAGGATAGAACTGGAGCCGTAAATAGACACAGGGGTAGAAATAGAAAATAGACGCTTTCAGTTGCTGGATTATTCTTTTTGATTCCCAAAGAAACTTGATAAATAAATGGAAAAGTAGAAAGGGAAAAGATTATTTACCTCCGGAGGCACTACAGGCAAGGAGAGAATCTAATGTGATTTGTCCTAACAATTGTTGCTGTATTCTCTTTCCCTTTTATACTTGGTACTCAAGCGCACAGATGTTACTAGGGTCATAAGCCACACAAGGCAACTCTATTAGCAGAAGATGTTCTACAATATTCATAAGGTATCTTTACGTTGTTGTGTGACATTCAGAATATTATAGCAACTATGTGGAGATATTGTAGAATATCTTGTGCTAATAGGGAATGCACGTTATCTTGGGAGAATTTGTCGTCTTTCCCCTACAATACCACATGTATTCCCCTGGAGAGATTGCGAAAGGACATGTTATAAGGACCAAAAATCTCATACTTATCTGTGAGTGCGAATAGTTTTGTGGGAAATACTGTATTCATAAAATGTATTTTATGCTTACAGTTGAGATCGAATGGATGGTAAAACCTGAAAGGAAAAGCAATTGAATGAGAGGTTATTCTTTAAACTCTATGCATTTAAGTATAGAATATTATAAATAATCATTTTAGTTGTGTGGCTTCTTTAGCACTTAAAATATAATATATGATATTTATTTACATACGTGTGATGATAAAAAATATACAGATTCATGCCCTAATTTCAAAGCTAAAACACTCGGAATGAAGATGCTTGGCAGATATTAATTTTTAACTCTACCTCACATGTGGCAAAAGCTACAATGCAGCAGCTGTAGCACTGTGTTGTCGTCTCAAGTGTTATGGCAGATAAATTTGCGTGGAAACTGCGTTCGATCTCCTTTAATGCTCACACTCTTTGAATCACGGCCATAAGTATGCTATTCATTCCCTGTCACAACGATTTACAAAAGCTTTATCTCATGTTCAACACCTTCAATGCAAGAGAAAGACAGTCTTCTTTTTGGTCTGAAGAGAGTAGTCTCGGTCCAAACTTAGCAAATAAACTTCTCGTACCCAAATATAGCCTGAACTGAAACATAATTAATTAATGCTGCACTCTTCAGATAACTCATGAATCTGGATTTCGATGTTATTCGCCCACAGCTAAACGCATATGAATATTTTGATTTTCTTTAGTGTTTTGGAAGTCATGACTTCCCACGTTTTCGCTGTTCTGTGAGAAACATTTGAACGATTCATAAACCCTTGTGCGGTTCATATTATATGTCCACCAAACTTTCGTAAACTTGGCAAAAGTCTCACTACAGGGTATCTCAAAGGTTTGTCAAAATTTGATGCAGATTCTCCACACAACTTTCACTGCCATTAGAAGTGCAACAATAACTGTAGACACATTTTTCAAAGCTCTACTGCACAGAAGTGTGGGGGCTAAGACCTCTTAACTTTCGGCGAATGCATAGGCGGATTGAGTTTCAGTATCTGCCAGGCGTATTCATTCTGAACAATTTGGATTTAAGGGAAGGGCCCTAGACCCTACTATTTTTATTAACATCTTGTACAACAGGAAAAGCGGAAATACAAGACAATCATACAGACAAGTATAAATTTTGGAGAAAAATATTTTACCACTATTTCAGACAATGGTTGTAACATATCATATGTATTGAAAATTAATCTAGAATCATAGAACGGCAAAACATTACATATATCTATCCCATCTTGAAGAAGGCTTAAAATTCAGGTGTATGAAAAATTAATACGAATAAGTGGGAAATAAGGAAAAATCCTTATTAATATAAGGGCTTGGATTATCCTTTGTGTGAACTTCAGATTGAATGCGACAAGTTGTGGACACATCAGGTCTTACACATCAATTAAAGGAAACATTCCATTTCTCGTGTAAAGCGGTCTCTAATTCGGGAGACAGAAATCGGAAATTGATTTTATGTTCCAAATATCCCAGCACATATTCAATCATGTTCAACCCGAGGCAGTAAGGAGAGCAGAGGGTATGTTTTATGTCATCGTTATGCTCTTCGAACCATTCTTTACCTAGGCTGATGCCAGCTAGTAGTGTGGATAAGAGCAAGGCAGTCTTTAACACTCTGACTCCTAAACCGCCCAAAACCGTTCATGCAACTTCTATACTAGTGGGGCGGATTTCGGCCGGTTGCTCTTCCAAAAGAAGGGAGAAGGCAGTTGGCCGATTTTTCATTAAATGGACCCTTAAGAGAGAGATAAGAGATGAAAAGCCTGTCATTCATATCTCCCACCACCCGTAGTGAGGAGAAAAGGGGGAACGGGGCGAACGAATCCATTCCACTGCTCAATTAGTAAGCAAACCTCCGCAAACAACTGTACTCGGATTTTGAGATCTCTTAGTAATCAGAGGGTTAAAAAACGGCCGTTCTCCATGAAAGACAGTTTGGAAAAACGGATCAAGTTCGTCAGCCAAAATACTCCGATAGTAATCGCCTGTGCAACTTCCCACACGAAAAACAATTGTTCCAAGACCACATTAGGATATGGCAATCCATACCGCCTCCGTGCTTCTTAGGAGACAACAGATATAGTAAAGTAACTTTAGTAAAAAAGGGGTGTTTGTCTGGAGAAATTTTAAGGCAAGATTCTTTTCATAGAAAAGTTATTTATTTCATTCTAAATGTTATCTCAAAAGTTCCCGACAGTCTGCTGTACTCTTCCCCTTTTTTAAGGGTAAGGATGGGAAGAAAACCGTATCGCAAAGATTTGGGCATTTTTTTGCGTAATATTTATAATTCAGGAATCATTTTTTCTACTGAAACCTTTGTAATCTCATTATAAATGACATATCAAATGTCATTTATAATGAGTACTGCCGTACTCATCTCATACTGCCGTACTCATCTCACACTGCCGTACCATGACTTTCGGGGGCGGAGACCCGACATACTGC
>BGPR01019719.1:0-28805 GCA_013235015.1 Araneus ventricosus
TTCTACTTAATGCAAATGGCAGCTCGTCGGATTCTACTCAAGGTGAGGAAGAAAGCCCCGATTAGATTTAATAATTCTTCCACAAACGACGAATTTTGCAACAGCTTCTGATTTTACACCATGAAGAATAGAAAGTGGTAGAAATATTATCCAATCGCAGAAGGCTAAAAATTTTAGAGAATTGCAAATTTCATCTGCAAAAGTAACTAAAATTAGGGATTATGCGAGAGGTCAAATCGTCAGAAATAAAAAACTGACCGTTTCTTTTTTTGATGCAGAATATAGTTTCCGTCGCTGTGCCATCAGGAATCCACTCCAAGGGGTCTATTCTGGTACCCCCGGTTAGGTTGGGAGTTGGGTTAGGTTCCGCACGTTAACAACGGAACCCAACCCAAATCTCAACCCAACTGGGGGTACCAGAATTGACCCCAAGTCTCAAAGATATGACATACACAAACAAAACTTTCTTTGTGATGTGTGTAAAAGAGTTTTCTCTCAAAAATATAATCTACTGAGGCGTCGTCGAATGCATACTGGGGAGAAACCCGTCACATGTCATGTATGCGAGAAGTCATTGACTCAACAAACCTCGCTTACAAGAAATATCCGGATCCATGTCTGTACTCGCAACATACATCACAAGACAATCCATAATGAAAAGAAGCTCTTACTAGATAACGTTTTGGTTATGGGGCTATTATGTTCCAGGTTTTGGTATAAAAACCGATCAGAGGAAGAAAAGAAGCCCTCCAAAGTAATCAATTTAGCTTATTTGTGGTTTATTTTTTTCATTCACGTAGAAAACTGTATAAAAAAATATTCAACAAAATTGCTGACAGAAAGTTGGATTAAATAAATAAAGATAAAATCATAAAACAAGTGTTTTGCATTAATATGAAATTTAATTGTCTATATTTTTAATATAATATCTACACAGAACGGTATAATCACAAGGTACCACAGATCCTTGATACATGCGATAAACTTGTGATATATTTATTCTGTAACCATTATACTACTCTGTGTAAATATTGTATTAAAGAGATTGATGATTAAATTATATATTAATGCGAAATACTTGTTTTATGTTTCTATCCCGACGTTTTCACGAAAAATCTACAGCGCTGTAACGAACTGCGCCTTTATTAAGTTCTATTTAAAGTAGCTTTTGATGGCGCCATCTTTTGACAGTATATAGAACTACATTTCCCGTATGCGTAGTAAAACATTATTTAATACAAATGCTCATATTTCCCGTAATATTTAAGTTTTTGAATTCAAATTTTAATACAATGTTTCTTTTGCGTGTTTTCAAGTATTCTGTACGTTTCGTGCAATTCGAAAGAAAACTCTGCACCTTATGATCAGAAAACATGCGGAGTTTAAAATTTTCAAATTAATAACGATTTTTACTTATATTCTGATATATATTTTTATTGTCCTACTTTGGATCCAAGTAATACTCCTCAAGCTCTTTAAAATGATACCAGAATTAATCTTCTAGCTGGACAAGTTTCCACGATGCACTTATTTGTAACCTTACATAAAGCTTATTCATTACAATCACGCGTATCCGCCAACACTGGAACGATGACGTCACAGGCAAAATAAATACTATGTGACAAACTCTAACAGATACGATCTATCCGTTGTGGGGTCAACCATTCTTTTCGCATTATTAGTCTCGTAGTTATTAGCGATTCAAATCTGACGGTATTTTATTACACAAGAAAGTTCGACCAACTATCACTGTAACTAACTGAAACGTTTTCTCGTCCAAAACTTTTTTAACAAAATTCCGCAGAGAAAATTGGATTAAAGTAATATTTAGAAACAATCTTTGTAAATAGCAATTAATTGAAAGGACAAAAATCTCTTGGAAGTACATAAGTATCTCAGGTTTTCATTCTTATATGGATGGAAATAACAATAAACGACCAAAATAAAATGTGGTATCTTATTAACCCTTAAATGCCGAATGCTGCCTTTAAGCAACATATTCAATTTTGTCTTCTAAAATAGAATGATGTGAATAAGACTGAAGACTTTAATGCCTGACGTGTCGAAGAGGATACATAATGAAATTTTTATTAAATCAGTTTACAACTTATTGATGGCAGCCTGAATGCTCCTAATAAATAAAAATAAATTGATGTTTTTCACTTGCGGCTGCATCTTTTTTTACATTGTATGTGCGCTGAAGAATGCCGTATTTTATTCTACAACGGCGAAGGAAATTACTTATCCTTATTATAATTATTAATACTCACTTGTGTTTAATAATAGTGAATTTTATAGAGGAAATTTTTTGCCGAAATAAAGCCCAGTGTTGTCAGTTGGTAAAAAACTTGTTTTTAGTCATAAACCGTATTTAAAACAAAATAGGTTTCTTTTAAAGTATTTTCTCCATGTTCTATTCAAGAAATGAGACTCTAAAACCATTTTAAAATCAATTAAAAAAAATTTCCTTATAAAGGTTAAGAGTTGAAATTTATGGGCATTGCTAGGGGATAAACAATGATTATAAATTTATTTCGGAAATTTCTAAATATTATAATATATATATAGAATTCAAGAGAAAGTCGTCGACTCGATTTAAACACTACAATTGATGTTTAACGCGAAATTTTCATTATTTCCACTTTCTACAACTATCTAGAATTTTGTTTCGTAGAAAATAATTCCGAGTTATAAATGTCTTAATAAAGTGACAGGAGGAATGCGGGGACATTGATTCACATTTCTTTTGTAAAGCTGAAAAATGATCTTGCCAGCGGTAATAAATATAACTAATAAAATATGTTTATGCATTTGTTAATCTAATTTCAGTCGAATTTTGCTCATTAATTATCTAATTAATTAATTAATAATGAATGTTTTATATTGTACATTCCATCATCATTTTTTTTCGTAATATTTCCTTAGTGTGAATCGTCTTGTAATCAGATTCATAAAAGACTAAACGTAAGTTTTATTCCAAAATAAATTACTATATACATAAAATTCCAGAAATAAGAAAATGTAGGGTCTTTAAATAATTATTCAAATAATTACAGGGATTCCATTAAACGGATATGAGCAATTAAAGGCAAAGAGATCTCAAGGCCTTCATTGCTTCTTGAGTGGAAGTCTGGGTCTGAAATCTCAAAATTAAAACATATATACATTAAATGTTAACGGTGAGAAACATTAAATATGCAGTGACGCAGAATTTCTCGCCAGACATTTATCTTGAGGACAAGAATAATAAAAAAGGAACCAAAATTAAACGTTGTTGCACACATCGTTCCAGATCTTGAGACAAATTATAAAACACAATTAAAAAAAATTAGTGTGATATCTATTCTGACTCTATAGATTTTTATATTATTCCTTTATAAAAATAGTGGCTTAAAAGGAGTATAGAATAAATTAAAACTTCTTTTAAAACCCTCCAACCTTTATTTGATGTCTTAGACTGATGTTAAAATTAAAGATGTATGCATCTAATGCAACATTAGCATAGAAACGTTGAAAACCTATATTTACTGTTTTCTCTTTAGCAGATTTCAGCATTACGTCGTTTCCATTTTAGGTATGCTGTTTTACAGATATAAAAGAACCAGGAAGTACGTTGTTTGTATGCCATACTTTTAAATTGTTTTGTTTCCGTAATAGCAGATTAATCGAGCAAAATATTTGGGGATGCCTTGACTGCCATGAAACGTTCCCTGACAGAGAAAAGCATTCATGCAGAAGATATTTTAAGGCTTATTTTGCATCAAAAGTGGATGTAGTAAATATACAAGTTGTAAGATTCAGAGAAGCAATAATTAAATTTTCAAAACGCAAAACTTCGAAGGATGGAACACACAGTCTGCCACTTCCTCAAAATTGCAACCAAGTAACCTCAGCCACGTAAGAGACCAATTCAGATCGAATTCAAAATGAAATAAAACCCATCTGCGAAACCTCTGTCGATCAAAGTATGGCATTTAGTTTCTCCTCTGGTGTCCTTTTCGTCCTACAACAGAGCGAAGATCCTAGTTATGGTTCGGCTGCGGTTGGGCTTGAGCTGCAGAAATAAAATTTAAAAAGTGAGGCCTATATTACAGGATGACAGGCATAATCCAAGCACTGCCCTAGATGTCTCTCTTCTCCAATGTATGAGTGGCGACGAGTCTGTGGGCGACAGTCTTCCTACTTCTTCTCCCGAGGGTACATATACTTTTAAAGGTCCTTCAGACGTGAATGTTGAAGGTCATAGATGCGCCGAAGACAGAAATTTTGAGTGCCCAATTGGAAGAAAGAGCAGCTGTCGAAGGGCTGATTTTGTTGTTCATTATCGAACTCATACAGGTAAGAAGCACTGTGCTTGCGATATGTGTGAGAAAGAATGCCCTACGTAAGGGAATATGAACACACACCGCCGGACTTATACCTGAGGGAAGCCCTATTCTTGCGTTATGTGTAAGAAACATTGCGCTATGGAAGGTGGTCTGGACAAACATAGACGTATTCATAACGCAGAGAAACCTTATAAATGTCCAATTCGTGGAAAAACCTTCAGGGACGCCAGTAATAGCAGCGCACATTACAGGAATGTTCATATCGAAAAGTTACCTTTATTCAACAACCTCGTGAAACAATTTTTAATTTTAAAATGGAATCTCCACGAGCTGTTCTTAATTAAATAACTTAACGGGGACACAATTCTAGTTTTTACCTTTTCTTTTAGATACATCAAAATATATTTTTTACTAATATTATTTGCCATTCATTTTTAGTGATCATATAATGGACGGAATTTGGAATGTTCCAACTGCAGTGTATTTTTATGTGTGCATTTATTGGTGTTTAGTGTAGTTTAACATCATTGATAAATCTTGACTATTTTTAAATATTCGAATCGTTTGCCATTCTCAATCGTCATATTTTGTGTTCGTAAATGGAAGCAAGTCTACATCATACGAAACCAATTATTTATAACAAATTATACTGATTTTTATTAGTTACTCAGAATTTGAACATTTTTGAAATATTTGAAATATATATTAAATGTTTTATCTTAGATAATATGAATCGCAAGTTTGGCTGGTTTTTTATAAACTTTATTTAAAAGTGCACCAAAATGATATTCTCATCTAATAAATATTTTCCGCAGATGACTGTTGTTTCATTTCTGAAATTTTAATTAATTTACTGTACGTCTGAAAGTGCTCGACTCGATTTAAAAACTGTTTTTGATGTTTGACAATTCGCTTTTCACAACCACCGAAAAACTAAATTTTCGTCGATAAAATTTCTAAAATGCAAATGTTTTATTAAAGTGACGTATGTTCAGTTTGTTATAGGCGTAAATAGAGTTTGATGCACGTGGCTAATATTTTCTAAAAAGTCTCAAAATTCTTTTCTACTTAAAATTGATAAAAGCAAGCTAAACTAAAAGCATCGCAAATAAAATCTGCATTTATGCCGATTTGAAAATCGTTCAGTTTATGTAAGCCCATATGCCTGTTGATGCCGAATTGAACGAAACATAATTTGCTCGTTCAGTGTGGCTGTTGGCCCTGTTCCCCGCGCAGTACGACGCACCTTTTTGACATTCATGAGAGATTTTAAACTTTTTTTGATTATTTAATATCCGACAAACCGAATTTAAATTATCTGACACTTGGTTAATGCTCCATTAGCTATAGAAATTCTCGGAGAATATCAAAATTAATTGCATTTATTGATTATATCTTAAAGTAATAAATCAATTGAGTTAAGAGATGCAGCTTCATTTGTATTGCATATGTCGGAAAAAACTTTCTGAATCACCAGGGACACATCCAAACTCATATATGAATTAAATACTTGCTTTATCTGTGCAAGCATCTTATCATTCAATTAAAGTTCTGTTATTTATTCCTTCTATTGTCATGCTGCATCTTCATAAATGTTTTATGAAATGAATTTTCAAATACTTTTGAAAGAAATTCAAAACATTTATGAAAGAAGAATGAGAAACGACATGAATTCTTTGGTCTTTCAGGATGGATTTGAAACTCCGTAATAACATTGACAAGCACTGCGATTTAATCTCGGTTGGAAGTTCGTTAAATCTGTTTTTCTTATTAACCCTTTGCGGTCGTCAGAGTTTGCTGATGGGAGTACAAGCAGGTCGGAGAAAACGTAGCGTTTCGCAGTTACTTTTCCGTACGGGATTTCATGTCAATATACGGATATTAAAACAAACAAAATATTTTGTGTTTAATAGTACTTATAATACATTAGAACATACTTTATTATTTTCGGTAATTTTCCATTCTACGACGACTTTCGAATGCTGCCAATGTGGCGGCATCGACCGCAAAGAGTTAATATTTGATTTATAATTTGAAATGAAACACTGAAAGAACAAATGCACATAATTCACAGTGGAGAACACAGAACATAAGGAACTAAAATGGAAAAATCTTGTGTATTTGTGTTTCCTCAATTTCGTGATAAAAGTGATAGTGAAACTGTGCAAATCCTAAGCCTACTGATTTAATTGAAAAAAGGATAGTTATTTACAATAGCATCCCGTTTTGAAGCAACGCGAGAGTTTTACTGGACCGGAACTCACAATTTTGAACCATGGCCAGATGATGAGGACGACATTTGAGGCGGCACCTCACTTTCCAAACCTCCGTGACACTTCATCATGAGGACGGCTGACCTCGACGAATTGAAACAATCACCAGGTTCACTTACATAGCGTTTCTTCTATGGAATCGGGTTTCCTACCTCGAAACCTCCGAACTCCAAGCTGAGATTTTAACTCTAGGACAACGCAGCCCACGTTGAAGTAAAAAGCTTCGTACTGCACAGTTGTCATTAGTGTGGTATAGTTCGGTCCTCGCCCACAACACCTGTATTTGTGCATTTTTTGACAAAGGATGTGTCGCTACAGTTCTCAGATCACTGATATATACTTTACGACGGTATCAGAAAAGTACGGTAAATGTGAGTTAACAGCATTTTTTCAAAGAGAAAGGATTCATGAGAATTTTCTCATTTGTATAATGAACTACAAACCAATGTTTTCCTAAGTTTTAATGAAACAAAGTGCATTTTATTGCATGCTATAAAATAACTTTCTAAATGGGAAAAATTCAGTCATTTTCTAGAGACGTTTTTACTACCTGAATGGATGGCTTTTACTCTACTTTGGAAACCAAAATTCTTTACATCTTGAACAGTAATATCATTGTTCTCAGAAAAGGCCTCGAGAATCGCGAAAACTCACTGATTTAAGTGAAGAGTCATCGTGTATGTTGTATCGGTAAAACATAGGAAATTTTTCTATTTAATTGTTGAGTTATCGTTTATAGTACTTTAATATTTTTCAAGACATCTTTGTGGGAATTTTTGTAACACTTTGAATTTTGTTCTCAGTTGGTAGTGATTGCCTGGTGGCAGGTATATCTCGAAAAATTTCCTTACTACTGGAATATGTACATTATAAATATGAGTAAAAGGGTCATAGAAAGCCATCAGGTTTCAAGAAACAAGGACAATAGATGCAAAGCTAGGATTGTATCAAAGAAATCCCGGAGAAAACTTCCATCGCACCCGGGAAGTTGAAGGGTACGAATATTAGATTGAACTTTCAGTGAACAAAGCGTTCGGATCGACCTTCCTTCGAAAGAATTCCGTTAAATAGTCCAGCCCTCTCCTGGGTACTCCAAACGAACAGAGATATTTTTGTAGTTCCTGGGAAGTCGATTTGACAAGGATGAAATCGAAAAAAAATTACATAAATGCTTAAACTTTTCGCCTAACAATGTGGGGTTTGTAGTATCAGCAATTAAATTTATCATTTTCTACACATTTTTATTCTCGGCTAGAGATATGAAAGGAAAAAGAATCTTAAATAAAAAGTCATAAATCGTTATTATAAAAAGTTGTAATCGGCATCTACACATCCACCCTGAGAGAAAAAATTACAGTGGCTCCCAAAAGTGTTCGTACACTTACGATTTTCAATGAAATAGGGCTCTAATCATGAATTAAAATCAATATTTCAGAATAGGTATTTAATAATACGATCTATAATCTATTCTTAACAAAACTACATGAAATATTTTAAAACATAGTAAGACATTTTTTAAGAAATCAATAATCAAAAAGGAACAAAAAAATTATCTCACAAAAGTCTTCGTACACTTTAAAAAAATCTCTACATATTAGTAAATATTCTAATTTTTCGTTAAATTAATATTTAGTAGGATATCCTTTAGCATCCACAACAGCTTTTAAGCGTTTGGGAATAGATTTCACTAGTTGTTTTTTAATTTCAGCATCAATGTTCATCAATTCTTTCGTCATTACTGTTTTTAGTTCTCTTTTAGTTTCAATGTCGTGCTATCGTACTCTTACTTTCAGTTCTCTCCAAATATGTTCTATTGGGTTTAAATCTGGCGATTGAGGTGGTGTTTTCAAATTTTGTGGACATTTATAGAGACACCCGAGGCGAACGTTGAGAGCCGTGTGCATAGTATCGTTATCGTGATAAAAAAATTTGTCCCCCCAAAAAGACCCAAATTTTGGATGATAATTTTAAATTGTCTTTTAAAATATTTAAATAAAGAGCATGATTCATTATGCCATCAAAAAATACCAAATTGCCTATTCCTGATGCAGACATGCACCCCCACACAAGGACACCTCCACCGCCATACTTAACTGTTCCAACTATGTTCTTGAGATGTTATGTTATGTCTATGTTAACTTCCTCATTTTTCCTTCTCCATACCATTATACGTTCATCGGAATCAAAAATGTTATATTTGCTTTTATCTGCAAATAAGACATTATTCCAATACGCTTCGGGTTTATTTAACATTTATTTTGCGAAGGAAAGCATGAGCTTTCTGCTTTTTGCACTAACAAAAAAGTTTCTACGGACAGAACGCCCATTCAATCCAGCTGCTCTGACAACTCGTCGAACAGTTTCAGGTGAAATTGGAGTAGAAAATTTTTCATTAAATTCTGCAGAAACTTTTAAAGCATTCAAATTTGGATTTTTCACAAATTTTCTAATTATAGATCTCTGATCACGTTCTGTTCACTTTGCCGGTCAACCTTTTCTTACCTTCATCGGATTTTCTTCTTTAAAGCGTTTTATCACATATTGCCCTGTAGAATGGGATAAATTAACTAATTTAGCGATATTCCGAACTGATTTACCACTACTATGATGAAAAATAATCAATTTTAAAATGCTTATTGTTGTTTCTTTACGAATACGAGCCAGTTTTGAATAATAAATAGAATATTACGATGTAAGCAAAAATCAAAGCCAAAAGATTTTCTAAATGCCACCACAATGCAAAAATAAAAATAAAGCGACAGACGATAATTTAAATTATGATTTTATCCGAAAATATTTCAGTGTGCGAAGACTTTTGTGAGATAAAGTTTCTGTTACTTTTTGATTATTAATTTCTTAAAAATAAAGTTTTACAATGTTTTTAAAATATTTCATGTAGTTTTGTTAAGAACAGTGTATAGATCTTATTATTAAATACCTATTCCGAAATATTAATTTTAACTAATGAATAGAGCCCTATTTCATTGAAAATCGTAATTGTACGAACACTTTTGGGAGCCACTGTAGTAGAGATCTGAATCGATCGATGAATGAACAAGCTTGTTAGTTAACCCGCCATACAAATTTGTCCGAGATCATTGATCTGGACAGCTCAGAATAAGTTGAGCAATGGATGGGAAATTGAAAAATCCACCAAAATCCGCGCTAGTAGGAAATCTTTTGAAATGTGAAATCACGTGATTTGGCTAGATTGGCCATCTGCACGAGAAATTCTGCTCTCTTGACCCTCACGGAGGTGTTTCAAAGAAAACCCTGAGCATCCTTTGCTCATATTAGCTCCCCCTATATTTTATACAAGTTTTTATTTACGGTACTATTTAGTATCTTGTTATATTAATTTTGCTATCGTCCAATGATTTATAGGTCATTAGCTATACCAAAAAATTGAGCTTCACTTAAGTGATAGTTAGGTTCTAAATTTTCGCCAAGCTCACTAGCTGTTTCTAATCTTAAATGCTTAGACTTTCAAATTAAACTCTTATATTTATCCAGATTTTGGTTTTTCTATAAGTAGAAGTTTTAATACCTAAATTTTCTTATTATATGCATTAGTTGATAAGGTTGGTTGTTTCTTGAAATTCATCTGTTACTCGTAAACATTTCACGAATGATTTTTCTGTTGGTCATCATTTGGTTTGATGCCATTTTGTAAAATTTATGAGAGAGTTTTAGCTTTTAAATCAAAAAAACTCAAGTAAATCACCATCATTATAAAAATGTGAAACAGAAACCAACGGGTCTAATCTGGTACCCCCGGTTGGGATGGGATTTGGTTTGGGTTCCGCACGTTAACAAAGGAACCCAACTGGGGGTACCAGAATAGACTCCCAAAAGAAGAATATTTTCTTTACCGAAAAGGATTTTTTCATTCTCAAATTATTATAATTAGAAATTGGAAAATGTCATACATAAAACTATTAATTTCGACAAATATATTACTTATATGGAAGAAAATATTCGAAAGGACGAAATACTTTTGGGGGGTCAACTGCAGAAGTGAGATGTAAAAACAGTAGCTCGTTAAAACTTGTTTCAAACGCAATTTCAATTCCAATATTTCCAGACGGATATTTGTTTTGAACTAACTCAACTTACTTGCAAATTTTAATAATTGAAAAAAAATCACAGAATCCTAGATAAAGCTAAAGCTTATTTTTAATCCTTGAAGTTTTTAGTAGAAGTCAATCAGACGATTCCTGCACTAAATTCTGGTAGAAAAGGCTCTAGCACGATGTTTATAAAACGATGAATTCAAAAATGAAATCATCGATTGAATCTACTTTAATCGTAGCAAGTAGTACGAATTTTAAACTTGTTGAACAAGAACTTGTATAGCATAACACTGCAGGAAAGGCACGAACTTCGATTGCTTCTCTTTACTATTAATTTATTATATGCTTTTGACAAGTCGGAAATTTTACTAAGAGGAAACAAATGGCTCGATACCTGTGTCAGTTGTGCTACACGATAGTCAATTACGGTGAGAAGCATCCATGTCTCGATTATGATAATGACGGCAACGTATATTCGTTACCAGAACTAGGTGAATCAAACAAAATGGATAGAAAACATGGTGACCTAACTTCAAATTCGAATGACAATTCTGTGATCATATTTCCAGAAGAGCAACAAAATGATGCCGAAATTCCTGAGCAGAGTAGCACATGGCTCACTGAAAGCCATAGACAGTTCTCTTTAAGAGATGCATCAAAGACAAGAGGACGATCTCATTCCTTTTCCAGCATTGTCTCCAACACAGAACAAGTAAATCCGTCCAATACTTTATTTTCGGGTCCCTTATTTAATGTTCATTCTAGTGTTGTGCAATCAACAGAAAACAAAACAGCCTGTTTGTTGAATTCGTTAGAAAATTTTGAATCTGCCTACAGATGTCAAGGTGACATTCGCGGTGCTTCTAAAAGAAAATCAAGACGCCCAGTTTTGTGGGAGCGAAACGAAGGTAAAAAGAACGATTCCACTTCTTCCCAAGCAGCGTCTAATGAAATGTGTGAAACCTCGCATGATGAGGGCTTCCGGCATTCTTTCACTGAGGATGCAGCTTGTTTCTCGAAATCCCTTAAAAACGTTTCACAGAAATCCCAGTTTCATTCGAAAAATGTTTCTGCAGCTTCGAATTTCCCAAACAATTTTTCTCTCGCACCAAGATTTATAGAAACAGGGCTAGATGTGATTAAAGTGTCTGGAGATGACAGCTACCGTGATGCGCATTTAATTAGTAACACCTCCATACCGAAATCAAGTACTTGCATTTATAAAGGAAGTTTGAGCTCTAAACATATTCCTGTATCTGCAGGATTTTCTGAAAAAGTTTGCTTCGTACGTGCTCAAATGCGTGAGAATAAAAATGAAGAAGGACAGCACCATTATGCATCTGCAGTATGTTCTAAAGTTTGTAATAACCAATCCAGTGTTTCTGCCGAGAATGCTGTATCCCTCGCTTCTATGAGTGATGCAGATCCTATCGCAGGCCCTTCACGCCTTAATGTTGAGGCTCTGTGGCGCCCTGAACATGCAAATTTCTTTTGCCCAGAGTGTGGCAGAAGTTTCATTCGGAAAGATTACCTCGTTGTTCACTATCGAACTCATACAGGGGAGAAGCCCTATCCTTGTGATATGTGTCCTAAACGTTTCTCTCAGAAAATTGCTCTGACCAATCATCTCCGGACTCACACTGGAGAGAAGCCCTTTCCTTGTGATAGGTGTGATAAGAGATTCTCAAGGAAAAGTTACCTGAAGGACCATAGCCTGACTCATAGTGAAGAGAGGCCTTATAAATGTCCAATATGTGAAAAAGCATTCTCGACCCGCAGTAATTGTAACGCGCATTACAAAAATATGCATAATGAAAAATGAAATTTATTTATCAAAATTTTGAAGCAATTTTTAAGTTTTAAGAATGGTATCAACATGAGCTGTTCTTAAATATTTTAAGTGACTCACAAATTTGGATTTTATATTATTACCTTTTAGCTATTTTAAAATATTGTTTTATTAAGGTTATTAAATAATATAATAAACTTTCATTTGATCGTATAATGGATGGACACATTGGATTATTCCAACTAAAGTATAGTTGTTTTGAGTGTGTGTATTTTTTATTGTTTATTGTATTTTAATATCAAGCTTAGATCTTGATTTTTTATGATACTCAAAACGTTCACGATTCGTTCACATTTAATTAATAATTGTTTGTTTAAGGAAACATATGAAACAATGTATTCAGAGGTCTGTATCATATAAAAATTGATTAATACTTATACTTACGGTTAATACTTATTTTCACTTGTCAAGCAGTAATTTAATGTATTTAAATATTTTAAGTAGATATAAAGAATTATATTGCAAATAGTATAAATCGTAATTTCGACAGACTTTTATATAATTCATATAAAAGTGCACCAAAATGGTAATTTTACAAACTGTTTTTATTTGCCAGCATCCTAACCGTCACCTAAGTTATGAAAGTGTTGCTGAAGATTATTATTTGATATGATAAATATTCAATTTTAGTGATAATAATGAACGGGTATTGAAGCGTTTCAACTGAAGTGTATTTTTATGTGCTTATTTGTTGGTTTTGATTGTATTTAAATATCGTTGATAAATCTTGATTTTATCATTAATCTTATTGTATATTACAAGCATGTGCATAATAAGAAGTAAATCTTATTGGAGAAACTTACAGATAAGTTTTTAAATGGAATATCCATTTAGACGTATTCAATTTAATAATTTAAAATGAATCGATTATTATTTTATTACCTTTCAACGATTTTAGATGTTGATTCTACTAAGATTATTATGTGATGTCAAAATTTTAATTTTAGATATTGATTAGTAAATGAAAATTTCAAATTGAAGTGTATATTTATATCTTCATTTTTTTGTTTCATGTATTTATTCTTAAGATAAATATAGAATTCTATAAATTTATCTAATTATAAAATCATTGCATTAATTCTTTGTTAAGGGAATAGACTAAAATATATTTGAGTGCTGTGTAACACGAAAAATCTGTTTCTATTCAAATTATATCTATGAATTTTATAATATAGAAAATTTTAATGTTATTAAAAAATAATGAATGGGGTTCTTCGCGATGTTAAACCACTAATTTCCGAGGTCAAACCTATAAGGGGCTCATTCTTGCGATATGTGCAAGAACAAATGCACTACACAAATGGCACCTGTACAAACATATCTGGACTCATACCAGAGAGATACCTTATATATGCCCAATATGAGAAAAAGCATTCAGGGATAGCAGTAATCTCAACAAGCATTTTCATAAAAAATTAAACTTTATTCAACAATCTTGTAAAGCAATTTTTGAATTTTTAAAAAATCTTCATGAACTGTTCTTAATTAAACAACATAACGGGGACACAATTCTTGTTTTTAACTTATTACTTCTTAGATATTTCAAAATATGATTTTAAGATACAGCAACAGCGATGGCATAAGTTGCTTCAGGACAGCTGTGGAGACCAACACTCTAGGAACGGGGATGTGATGTGGCGAAGTAATAGTAGTTAGGACAGCTATGTGAACTAAGCAAGAAACATTTTTGCTCGATTTAAAAAGATTAATGAAATCCTTATAAGTTAATTTTTAAATATAATAAATTGTATTTCATTGTGGTAATATTCTTTTCCGTTACATGTTATGATTTTTCTAGAAAATAATTTTGTAATAGGACTATTAATTTAAAAAGTTAAGCAAGTACACAGCAACAGCTCCAGAACTACTCATTTCCTGAATGATCTTGTACAGTGTTCCGCATCCTATTGCCTAGATCAATGTGTTTGATATTAATGTATTTTACTGTTTATTTGCATACTTAATTTGGCGTCACTACTTATTCATGATTTTGTGATATTTAAGTCCGTATTGGAATTGGTGTACTTGGAATCACTTGCTGCTCGCACTGGCTTGGACGACATTTCTTTCTTGCTGTAGGTGCGCTGGTATTTTTCCACGATGTTCAAATACCTTCTACTTACTTTATCTTTACTGCAAACTGCAGTTTTTATTGATGTTTAATTCTGTGGCTGTTATTTATTGTATATAGTGATCACATATTTTAACTTAAAGTTTAGTCGTCCTTCATTCAATGATACAAAGCTGACAGCTATTTGGACCTCATTGTTCCAGCACTAGATTCCGGTTTAAATTGTGAACTCAAGATCCTCACGGGGAGCGAACGAATCGTAGTTGTAACTGCAACATTAAATATTCCCTAGTTCAAGTTAATTATTAATTCATATTTATTCAATAGATTTGGTGAGTTCGAGTGGACACGCCATTTTTCTGCTCAGAATGGGTTCCGTTCAAAGGTTTCCCATGAGCACGGAAAAAAAGCAAAAATATATTATTGCAGAAATGTTCGGACCTTGAAAGGGCATTCCAGTTTTTATACTCTTTGGTAGTAACATAATATATTGAAGTATATTACAAATATCTTATCATTAAGATACTAATGGAATTTTTAGAGAACATCAGGCTAGATTCTTCGGAAAAACGTCGCCATGTGGCTAAGAAACGGTATCTGTGCTTCACGAAGTTAAAGAGTGCGAAATTTGGACCTCATACAGAAAAAAATGGTCTAGTTGGTGGCAAGGAATAAATTTAAAAGACTTGATAAATAACAAAGATATTCGTGGCACATTGTGAGGACTTCTTCACGAACTGTTTATTAAAAAAATAGACTTATTGTCGTCGTTCAGTTAAACTGTTTCCCGTCTCTGAAAAATTGTAGAATAAGTATTGTTCAATCTGGAGCACGATATATCGCATTTTTCCTGCACGGTCTAGGCCAGGGCGGTGTAATATTTGCATATCATTATGATAAGAAATTTTCAGAGAATTTTGCACGTTAGTCACCACGACTCTTGTCTAATATTAGAATAATCTATCTAATTAGATTACTACTTCTCTGCTATCGCTTAAGTACAGTACAGGAGTGGTCATCTAATTAGATAGTAGGTATGGACCGTATTCGATTTATTGGGTAATTAACGTGTTGAAGAAGAAATATGTGTTACGAGTCGTGAATCTCTCAAAATGCTATCTGAAGTTCTCTTCCAAACGAAAACTATGCAGGAAATGCCTCTAGTGCAATATTATTAAACATAACTGTATGTTATTCTGCTTTGCATGTAGCATAAGGAATTTCAAAGGTTTACACGTGATAATATGTGGCTACATTCCACTACTGAAGGAAACATAGTGGTTGGCTTCTTTTCACTGCTGATAAGTAGCTTTTTAAATTTTTTTTGATGAACCTGAATTGTTCGTGTTATGGAATGAAAAAGTGTCCCTTCTGTGGAAGATTCGCACCTCTAACGGAGAGTGATATTGTTTTTGAGAGGAGGAGGAGGACGCCAGATGCATCGCGGAAAACCTCGAGGAATTTGAAATTGCAGTGCAAAAGACTGTGATTCCAGATTGCAATCCCTTGGATTACTCGGCTGTTAACTTCGAATACTCTAGTTTAGTTTTTCCACAGATTGATTATAAAGAATTTCGAAAAATCAGTTCGCCGCGAGATTGAGCAGTTAGACCGAAAATACAGCACTGGGTTCTTCCTCAAATATAACTTTAATCATGACAAAACCACGGAATCCGGTTTCACTTAATTTAATGACAGATCGTCGGATTCTACTCAAGGTGAGGAAGAAAGCCTATTAGATTTAATAAATCTTCCACAAATAACGAATTTTGCAGCAGATTCTGATTTTACACACGGAAGAATAGGAAGGGATAAAAATACTGTCCTATCGCAGAAGGAAATTCATGTACAAATGCAACTCAAATCAGTGATTATTCGAGAGGTGAAATCGTCAGAAATTATAAACAACACGTTTCTTTTTCTGATGCAGATGTAGTTCTTGGATTGTATCTCTGAGAGATACGAGTTTTAGTAATTTTTATCAACAAAGACTGTTATTCCCCAATTCATAAATATATATATATATATTCCAAAATTCGTTTCAATCTGATTAAAAATTAAGTAAAATTGTCATGAGTAGATGGACTAGAAAACTTACCGATCCAATTCGGTCAAGAAAAAAAAATTGCGTCCTCCTAGATGGGCGGCCACGTTCTTTTTCTGCAGATGCAGTTTTCGTCTCTTTGCCATCAGGAATCCTCTCCAAGTCTCAAAGAAAAGACGTGCAAAACTTTGTATGTGATGTGTGTATAAAAGGTTTCTCTCGAAAATATCGTCAACTGAGGCGTCGTAGAACACATACGGAGGAGAAACCCGTCACACGTCATGTATGTGACAAGTCATTTACTCAGCAAACCTCTCTTACAAGGCATATCCGGATCCATGTCGGTACTCGTAACATACATCACAAGACAATCCATAATAAGTAGCTCTAACTAGATAACATTATTGTTTTGGTTATGGGACAATTATGTTCCAGGCTTTGGTTTAAAAACGTCTGAGAGAAAATAAAAACCTCCAAAATGGTCAATTTAGTTTTTGGGGGCTTATTAACTTAATTGGAAAAAAAATATTTAATAAAATTACGATATTTGATTAAATAATTATTTTAAAAAATTCGTCCTCAAATATCAATTAATTGAAAGGGCAAAAATCCGTTGGAAGTACGTATGTATCTCATGTTTCCATTCTTATATGGATGGAAATAACAATAAACGACCGAAATAAAATGTGGCATCTTATTTACCCGTAAATGCCCAATGTTGCCTTTAAGCAACATACTCAATTTTGTCTTCTAAAATCGAATGATGAGAATAAGACTGAAGCTTTAATGCCTTTTGTTGCCAATAGGATACATACTGAATTTTTTATTATATCAATTTACAACTTATGGATGAAAGCTTTAATTCTGATAAAAATAAAATTAAATTGATGTTTTCACTTGCGGCTGCATCTCTTTTTTACTTTGTATGTGCGCTGGAGAATGTTGTATTTTATTGTACAAAATGTAGCAGGAAATTCCTTTTCATTATTATTAGTTTCTAAAATTCACTTGTGTTTTGGTTGGTTTTGTTTGCGGAAAGAAGTAATGTGTACCTCGAAGCCGTTTCTGAAAATTTTAATTAAAAATTAAGGGAAATCTTCGCGTTATTCCTTGATGACTTACGAAAAAACTTTAGCATAAAAATAATTTTCACACCATCTGAAAATGCAAACAATTTTCTTTTTGATGATATTAAATTAAGTTTAATACAATTTTCTCTCCAATTTTTATAAATTCGTGAAATAATTTTTTAAACTTAATTCACAACAATACTTTTCATTTTTGAAATGAAATCAAACTGTTTTCATTGTTTAAATAAATACTTAATTACGTGTTTCTCTTAGATAGTTAATTTTTACGCTTTTTTCATTTCTGAAGACGATTATACAATATAATTGCAGTTGAGGCACATTGATTCACACAGAAGACGCGTATCAATGTGCCCCGGAGTCAATTGTATCAATCTGCCCTAAGAGCCTCTTTAACTTAAAACAACTGGTCACCGAAATATACTATAAAATTTTTTTTTTCGAAATTCATTTTGGCATAAAATGCAACACTTGCGTTATGGGCCAGTTAAAACTCATAAAAACTTTCTCGAATATTGCTCAATATTTAGCCGTGCCCCTTTGACATTGAAAAACAAGAAAAAAGAGAGTAATAGGTCTTTGTAAAAAATATATTTTGAAAAGAATTCCTAACTGTTTACCGGCATACAATGAAAATGTTACACTGACTTGAAAAATTGACAAAAAATGAAAAAAAAAATGTTTTTTCTAAAAAAATGTACCTTGAAAATGATTTTTTGAAATTAGTATTGCCTTTAATTGATTAATTAAATAAATATAGTTCTATAATTATTACGTAATTTAACTTTTTATTCAATTTTTTTACGAAATTAATACTAGCATATTTTTCTTGAATTACATGCTGACAGAATACAGATCAGAAAAAAAATCTACAAATTTGAAATGTTTATAATAATAAATCATGCGTATTGAATATTTGGTGTTAGAATAATATTGTCCCTTGTTGTTAAACGCTGGAAGTTCTTTCCTTACTTGATGTTTGGCACAAATATATTCATTTCTTGCAGTCTCAGCACATACTTTCAGTGCAGCTTCAGATATTAGTTCAACACATCGTCCAACAGATTGCGTGTGACGGAAATTTCTAGAAAGTTATTACTGGAAACTGTTCTTCTTTGCACATTTCTTTCAAGTCTTTGTCCTTTATACTTCTCGTACAGGTGAGAAGCCCTTTACTTGTGATATGTGTGAGAAGGAATGCACTACGCAAGGGAATCAGAACACACATCGACGAACTTATACCGGAAAGAAGCCCTATGCTTGCGATATGTATGAGAAAAAATGCACTACGTAAGGTGATCTGAACAAACATAGCCTGGCTCATACTGGAGAGAAGCCCTATTCTTCCGTTATGTGTAAGGAAAAATGCGCTACGAATAGTGGTCTGGACAAGCATAGACGGACACACACCGGAGAGAAACCTTATAAATGTCCAGTATGTGGAATCGCCTTCACGGACGCCAGTAACCTCAACGCACATTATAGGAATGTTTATAATGAAAAGTTAACTTTATTCAACGACGTCGTAAAAAAATTTTTAAGTTTGAAAGGGAATCTAAATCTTAACTAAATAACTTAACGGGGACTCAATTCTAGTTTTTTTCTTATGTCTTAGATACTTGAAAATATGGTTTTTATTAAGATTATTATTTGATAAGATAAATATTCATTTTCAGTGATCATATAATGGACGGAAATTGGAATGTTCTATTTCCTGTGTACTTTTATGTGGGCATTTATTGGTATTTAGTGTATTTTCATATCATTGATATATCTTGACTTTTTTTAAATATTCGAATCGTGCACCATTTCTCAACCGTCATATTTTCTGTTTGTAAATGAAAGCGAGTAAATTTGTTCAGAAGCCTAAATCATACGAAAATTAAGTTATTAGTTACGTAGAATTTGAAATTTTTTGAAGTATTTTAAATATATAATAAATGTTTTAATTTAGACAATGTGAATCGCAATTTTTGTCTAGCTTTTTATAAGCTTTATATAAACTGCACCAGCATTAAATTTATATCTAATAAATATTTTCCTCAAATGACTGTTGTTTCATTTCTGAAATATCCTTTAATTTTCTGTACGACTGAAAGTGGTCAACTCGATTTAAAAACAATTGTTCATGTTTGACGCCAAATTTTGTACGAATGACCTTTAAAAAACACCGGAAAACTAAATTTTCGTGGATAAAATTTATAAAATGTAAATGTTTTATTAAACCGATATATGTTTAGATTGCTATAGTCGTAAATGGAGTCTGAAGCCCCTGCCTAATATTTTCTCAAAATTCTGATATTTCTTTTCTAATAAAAATTTATAGAAGCAAGAAAAACTAATACCATTGCAACAAAATCTGCATTTATGCCGATTTGAAAATTGTTCAGTTTCTGTAAGCCCTGTTGATGCCGAATTAAACGAAACATAATTAATACGTTCAGTGTGGCTGTTGGACAGGTTCGTTGCGCACTATGACGCGGAAATGTGACGTTCATGAAAGATTTCTAACTTTAATTAATATCGGACAAACCGAATTTAATTTATCTGACATTTGGTTTATACTCCATTAGCTATAAAAATTGGCGGAGAGTATCGCAATTAATTGCATTAATTTATTTTATCTTAATACCGTATTTTCCTACTTAATTTAAAACAGCGTAAGGGTTTTTTGTCTTTTGTTAATATAAGCTATTGTTGATGTTTAAATCCAAACCCTTGTTCTCCAACTGTAACTACGTAGCGCTTTCTCTTAAAAATTATTTCATACACTATATTTAAAACATTGAAACATAAGTTGCCTATTCTACAATCCAGATGTTTAGTAGAATTCTAGGCGACACAAGTCCAAATTCGTCGTCTCTTCCCTCTACAACGACATCCTCGAAGCAACTGTCAGTGATCCTACCATTACTCGGAAACTTCCTCTAGCGACCCGAGAACGCTGTTGTCACAAAGTTCATCTCTTTAGCGAGAATGAGGTAACACTGGAGCATGCTGAGGAAAAGCGGTGTTTCAGTAAAGAAACATCTTCTATGAAAAAAGTTTGTTTAATCAAACATTTATTTACGTCTCTTCATTTTGTTGAGCTGTTTTATCTATTTCTTTACATAATCTACTTCACCTAAAGAAAAACCACAAGCTTTCATCGGTGTCGAGACAAAAAATAATTTTTCGGGGAATACGAAAGCCACTGATTGTTGAGTGGGAGAAGTCGAATATATAATGAACTTAGCTACATCTAACGAAATGTTATTTTACACACTATTCTTCAAAAAACTGCTTTGCAATAAATAGTCTCCGGTTTAAAGAATGTATCTCATGGTTTCTGTCCTAATTCTCACTGAACATTTTTATTATTAGTAGTAAACCAAAAAAGATATCTGTTCAATAAGTTTTATAAAATTTTTGAAATGGAAATGTTTTCCGAAAGTTCGTTATCCCAAACTTAATTTTCCCAACTTTTGTCGATGTAAATTGTTTTCGGAACCTTAAACCGACTTAGTGACGAATCGTAAATCAGAAATTTAAAATTTGCTATGAAGCTTCAAATAAACATATTTCCCCTTTCACATAAATTTTGTTCTATTCTTTTTAACACATTAATCTAAGTTTTTTTCATGCAAGAAATCTTTATAAAACCACATTTTCGATAAAAAAGTGACACTTCTGTAAAGTTTGTGAAATTTACGAACCAAATTGTGATATCTTCGTCTCTCTAGTATGTTCATTTATTTATCTACTTTAAAGAAGAAAAATACAATTTACTTACAAAATTGAAGTGCTTTGTATCATATATCCTTTCACAATACCAAGACTCCATTTAGATATAGAATATATTTAACAAGCTGATCACCATTTGAATCAAATATGATTCATACGGCGATAAAATACGATTTTTTTTCATTCATTTTTATCTAATCAGATCAGCGCTCTTTAACTATATTTAAGAGATAGCAGAGAAGGAGTCATCTAATTAGATAGACAGTTCGAAACTCCGACACGAGTTGCGGCGACTAACGTGTAATAAATATCGAGCATCCAAGCTTAAGAAATTGCTACGAAATTAAAGCTGAAGCTGAGATCAGTTCCAGTTTCACAAATGCATATCGATTACTAATGTTGGCAGACATTAAATTAATTGCTTTGAATTCTCGCATTCATTTTCAAATATTTTGTTCTCAATCATAGAAACTATAAATTTTTCAAGCATTTCTTGAAAATCCTATTTGGAATATCAAATATTAGTAAGAGAAGAATTGATAATAATCTGAATAATTTAACATTTTTTTAAGAATTACGCAATGGGGAAAAATTACAAATAAACACGAGGGTCTATTGTACAATATAAAACAGGTTTTATTAAAGCAATCGCAACAAAAACATATCTGTCATCAAATAAAATGCCATAATATATGAAGAAAGTGAAATACATTCCAAGATTTCCTATAAAGGGTAAAAAAATGGGTTTCCAGCTTCATAAAGTATAAATTTCTGGTTCGTATATCACAGATTATTTCAAAAATAGCAAGTTAAATTTATGTTAACTAATAATATTGAAAATATTCATCAGAATAAGATTTTCTTATATAAATAGAGACTCAAAATTTTCCATTCTACACTAAAATTTTGAAAAAAAAATAGTATGCAGTTAAAATATCTTCAAGATGATAAATAAAATCCAATGTAAAAAAGCATTCTTAAAAAGTTAGGAATGCGTCATTTTGAAATAAAAACACAAGAGATTTTAAGTCATTTCCCATTATTGAACAGAAAATTGTAGATTTTGGCAAAGTATGAACATATGTCGAATAGTTTGTGAAGAAATTTACGTTCTAGTAAACAGCAAAAAATAGACTTCAATAGGAATTTTCTAATTTGTCAATTACGGAGGTATTAAAAAAGAATACCTTGTTAAACACGCATTAATCACAAATATCTTTGGTATGAAGTTTCTGAATATCTCCAAGCTGAAAATGAAAACAGTCACAATTTAATTTAATCCAATAATAAAAAAACATAAGTCATTCTCACATAAAACAACTCTTAAATTCCTGCGATCTCAGATGAAAAAACCGTCAAAATTCCTTATTTTAACAATTTTTTTTCGTACGTGTTTTAAATTGTAATGCGTGTTGCATTTACTCTTTTGAGCGAAAGCCTTTCCAGAAACACAGCATTTCATCAGCATATTTTTCTAGCATTTCTATTTTTCCGTACATGACAAAGCATTTCTAAGGTTTCCCGTCCCTGTGCGTCTGGTAATGAGTTACCAGTTGATATTTCCAGGCAAATTTTTTCTTACATATATCACACGAAAAACGTTTCTCGCCTGTGTGTGTTCTGTAATGCGTGTTCAGATTTCCTTGGTGAGTAAATCCTTTTTTGCACACATCACAAACAAAAGGCTTCTCGCCTGTGTGTGTTCGATAATGCTGGTCTAGATTTCCTTTCTGAGTAAATCCTTTTTTGCACACATCACAAACAAAAGGCTTCTCGCCTGTGTGTGTTCTGTAATGCCTGTCCAGATTTCCTTCCTGAGTAAATCCTTTTTTGCATACATCACACACAAAAGGCTTCTGGCCTGCGTGTGTTCTGTAATGCTGGTCCAGATTTGATTTCTGAGAAAATCCTTTTTTGCATACATAACACACAAAAGGCTTCTCGCCAGTATGTCTTCGATAATGATTGTCAAATTGACTTTTAAAATCAAATTCCTTATCACACAAATCGCAACTAAATTTTCTTCTTACGGGATCTCTCCGCAAGTGCATACTGATGCCGGAAGGCCCTGGAATAGCAATTGTATCTTCTATCGATTTGAGACGCTCCTTGACGTTGGTAGTCGAAAGTCCACTTTCATTTCGAACTTGTGAGGTCATTTCAGGTGAAATGGGGACGTCTGTAATATCCCTTAAATCTCCAATCAAGATTTCACTTTTTTCCTCGGTTCCTTGTGGGAAAGCAACACTATGAAGTAAACTCGATGCTTCAGAAATATTTTGCGAATTCGTAAGTTCTTGTTTAGCATTGCTTTTTGTATGTGCCGAGAAACGCTGCTTCTCATTCTTAAAAACATTACAATCGCTTTCATCATGCGACTTTCTACATTTTGCACTAGATTCGACGTGGAACGCATTGGAGTCATTCTCTACTCCCTCATTTTGCTGATAAATTTTATTGGGTCTGGATTTTCTTCTAGAAGCACCGCGAATATCGCCTTGAGATCTGTAAATAGGTTTAGAACTTTCACACGTATTTCCAAAATTTGCCGTTCTGTTTTCTTCAGAATGCACAATATGTGAAGGAACATTCAGAAAGGAACCAGTAGGCAGAATATCCAAAGGATGTCCATGCTGTTCTTTGATTGGGATCTTGTTGGAAAGGCAACTAAAAGTCCTTTTTTTCTTCGAAGCATTTAGTAATGAGACTTGTCTGTTACTTTCAGCGAGCAATGTTCTTAATTTTTCAGACTCCTCAGTATCGTTTTGTTGGGCCTCTGGAAATAATTTCCCAAAATTGTCATCCAAGTTTGCAGGAAGATTTTCGATTGCTTCATCAAGTCTGGTATTTCCTTTGTCATCTGGGTCTGGCAGTGAATATACGCTGTCATCGTTCTTATAAAAGAAACATGGATGCCTCTCACCGCAAGTCACTATCGTGTAGCACAACTGACACAGGTATCGATCCATTTCTTTCCTCTGATAAAAACTTCAAACTTTTTAAAATATAAAATAAATTATCGGCGGTGAGAAGAAGTCAAGATTTGTGTCTATTCCTCGAGTGCAATGTAATGAGCTTTGCTGCTTATTAAGTTTAAATTTTGTAACTCAAGATATGATTAAAGTAGATTCAATCGATGATTATAAGTTTTGAGTTCATCGCTTTAAAATATAACGTGATAGAGCCTTCTCCTTCAGAGTTCAGAACGAGAATCTGTTGATCGTCTTCTACCAAAATATTCGATCTCAAAGATTCAGTACCATTATTCCCTTTATCTAGATTTCTGCGAAACCCTTACAAATATCATTGCTTTCAAATTTATTGTGTTAGTTTAAAATAAATAGGTTGCAAAAGCTTACATTTGAATACATGAAGTGATCTGAACCAGCGTTCATGAGCTATTATTGTACATTTTTATTTAAATCGATTTTTTTCATGCTTCTGTTGAAAAAATTTAGTAATCAATTTTACAATCCTTTTCTATGCTAATAGAAATTTGAAATTTTGTGCACTTATGCATCTTCTACGAGAGAACAATATTTCGATACTCTTTTAAATTTAATATCCGATAATCGATTAATTCGATTAAATTTTGATTCCATACCAGTAGAGCCATCTTTTGGTTAAATCGAGATAAAATGTTTCAGGATTTCATAATGTTTGTACCATTGAATCATATATTACTTCGTTCGCTACCAACCGTTACATATGTTAGTCAGCCGTTTCTTACCACCTTTAGCAAATTCGGCGCTTTAGACTTCCTTGAATTTCCCTTTGAATATGTTAACACCTTAAATCTAGGGTGATGTGGTGTCTAACATTGGAATTTGAAGAACAGTTACAAATAATTTTGCAAATCGATCAAGAACAAAGACAAATTCATGCTGATAAAAATATAGGATTTTTCAGTTGTTTATAACTAATTTTTAAAAAAAACTACATTGAAAGATGTTTCGAAAAAAGTAATGTGGATTGCAATCGAAAATTATCTTAATGTGCCGTAAATTATGTTGTTGTAACTTTTAAAAAAAGTTTCATTTCAAAGTTCTTAAAAAAGTATAAATATAAAATTTATATCAGTATATAAAATCGTACATTTTTTACGTTTATAGAATACAATTTTTATCAGAGTTTTTATATTAGATCAAATACCGAAAGTTCCTGTAACGATAACATGTCTATAACAATATATTTTTAAGATCCCTACAATATCGTTATAGACAGGGTTTATTTACTGAGTTTATTGTATATGTATAACGCTTTTGCGTATTTATTTATTCACGCTTTTTCTCATGTTATCTTATCCACAAGATAACTGGAGCAATTGTGATTTGATTTTAATCGAATTGGGATATGTTTCAAGGATAGTGCAAATCTTGGCCGAGTTCGTAGATGGGCTTTCCAACTTCAAAGTATGTTGAAATGGTGGGGGATAGAAATTTTCATTTCCCCATAATTTCTTTACAATTGAAGATAGAAAGAAAATTCAAATTACGCGAAATACTGCCTTATCATAACTAACTCTTTTTGTATTTAAGAATCTTTGATAGCTGCAATTGCTTACAAGTTATGAGCTTAAAAGTAATTTTCCTTACCCTCTAACTTAAAGAACTTTCAACCTATGGATATTACTCCTTGATGAAAAGCTCTCATCTTTTTCAGTCTTTTCCAGTACCTGTCATTTTTTCAACTCTGATCCTTATGAAAAAATTGGTGAAATGTTCTTTTCCTCTTATCTCCGGACTAAAGAAATCAGCCTTTGCCTACCAGCTGGCCAACGGGGAACTTTACTTCTCTTTAGATTTACCAAATGTGGATTCCAGTTTCACCAGAACTGTAAGGAATTAAAAACTTAATACCTGACTTTTGTTTTATACAACATCATACATACATAGATATGAAATATAATTTAGTTGTATCAACGTCCCGTTTTTAAACATCACGAGGTCTATTTTGGAATGAACCTCGAGATTTTGAACCGCGGTCAGATTACTACGACATCTTATCTGGCATCCCGTTCTCCAGATTTTCACACCACACTAGCCTCCAGTCCATCCTTGTGGATTCTGTCCCTATGGGTGAGTCGGTGGACATGGGTTGTGGGCAGCGCGCCAGCGGTGGGGGATATTTGGCCACTGCGTAGGTTTTAGCATGCAACAGAACCACACACAGTTGGATCTTGTTTCGAGCCTGGATCCCTCCGGCCCCGAAACCGAGACTTTACCACTAGGTAAACACGGTCTCAGATATGAATTATCACAAGCCCATTTGGAATATTATTTTAAAATCTATTTTCGAACCTCCGGGCAAACTTACACTGTTTATTTAAAAGCTTAAAAATAGAAAAAAAGTACTATATCAAGATTTCAAGAGGAATTACTCTTTTTTCTACACAGTCTTTTCCAACGGCCATCATTGATTTTGGATAAATCATTATTTTATTTGGCTGGCGTAGTGATATATAAATTTCGAATATTTTGTAAAATTACTATTTGCCTATAAATACCCAAATTTTATTGAGATAGAGTTAGTAGCATTCCACTCCTTTCCCGGCAAATATATAAAATATCCTGATTAGATGACGATGCATGTCTTTTCGGATGTTTACTGCTCTTCCAACCCGCATAAAAGAATGGAAAGAACACCTCAAATACTTAAAAGATACTTTGAAAATATTAAATTTCATTTTCCTATTGTTGTAGTTCTCAATGTTTACTTAAACTAGAGCCTAATTTTGTGGAAATGTTGCCATAATTATTCTTTATCGCTCTCTTTGGTGCTTGGTGTACTCAAGAAAGAACTGATTCGAACTTCTCGCTTGATATGGAATACAATTGGATATAGCGATCGCTTAAATTGGAGGGTAACTGAAAAACGGAAGTGAACTCTCACCACGGAAGTTCTGTGAAACCAAAATAGAAAACCAGAAAACTCGTCCGTACAGCTCTCAAGCGTCTGATCAACTCTTAAGTTGAATCAAAAGGACACCTTCCGGAACAGAACGTGTCATCTAATTAGACAGCAACAAAAATAGGACTGTCGAGGGATTAAAAAATATAGCCACACTTAACTGCAAGTATATACGTAAAGTTTCATTCACCTCATCATGCAATGTGTTTCTTTTTTTCCAATAAACACAAAAGAAACAATGTAAACAAAAGTGCTAAAAGTGCTTTGCTTTGGATTATCCGAAAAAATACATTTTCCATTCCCACCCTTTTCTGTTTCCGGATTGAAATCTGTGAAACATATTTGACAGATTCAGATCTGTGAAACATATTTGATGGATTCAAATTTCTGAAAAATATTTAACGGATTGAAATCTGTGAAACGTATTTGTCGGTTTAAAATCTGTGAAACATATTCGACGGTTTGAAATCTGTGAAACATATTTGACAGATTCTTATCTGTGAAACAAATTTGATGGATTCAATTCTATTAAACATATTCGACGGATTCAAATCTGTGAGTTCAAATCTGAGTTATGTTGCAACATAATTCAGGACACAACACACAAAAATCCGGATACACTTAACAACCAAGCAAATTAAGATTTAAACTTCGGTCGGGTACAATACATATGGCAACACATTCGGGTTCAAATTATCTGTGAGATTAATGGTTATAATTTTGCTTAGGCTTTAGGAAAAGCTTATCAACTTGAACTATTCTGTCATACAAAGCTATATGTGCTTTTTTAAATAAGTTTTTTGTATTTCCTTGCAATTTCAACTAACAAAATATTTAGAAATTTAGAAGGGAGTTGTCGTTTGTTTTCTTGTAAGGCTCCTTATCAATGGCAACGTTCTCTGCTTCGTTCGGTATTGTGCTTTGGACATTTTCATTTTATAATGATGTACCCATTTAAAGTTCTGTACCTATTTTTTCGGCTCTATGCAGGTTTTCGAGTTTAGGATATCTATTTGACTGGACTATATGTATTTCGTCCATGTTTCCAAACAATATCTGTATCTTTCTTTTTTCCAATAAAATTTCTATGCATACAAAATCAAAACCAGGAGATTTTTTTTATCATCTGAATTCGGGGTGTCTCATCGTAGTGTAAAGTTAAACCAAAATGCGGCTCTCTACCACTTCCTTTTCGTATATCGTGGTTTTCTCTAGTTCTCTCCTTTGTGCCGTACGTGAGGGCACTTTAAATCTATGGTAGATGGAGTTGCATCAGTTACGTTTGTATTTTTTATTTTCCAAATAAATTTTTCACAACTCTTCTTTTTTATATACTTCCTTTTAAATGTTCGTATACCTGGCGTATTGAATCCCTAATTCCAACGACATTGTTCGTTACTTCAATATTTTATTTCAAAATGTCAATTATTTCAGAATCTCATCGAC